>CM071928.1:37265690-37398190 GCA_016081115.2 Rehmannia glutinosa | reverse complement strand
CAAGTACTACGACCCGTTTCCCTTCGACAAATTCCGTCCCTCAGTTGCGGGATTAGGAAGATGGGGTCGAGAGTGGAATAGGAACCAGCGCCTGCGGTTCCATCCCCGACATATCCATTCCGACTGTGAGCTCAACACACCAAGTTGACTCAGGCAGGAAATAATTTTAAGTACAGGATGTCAACCAGGCAGTCGAGTATATTGATTCAGGGAAGCAGTTTAGGAAAAGTTTTCGAAATCGCGTGTGGCATTTATTAGCGTTGGTGGAGTGATTTGGTTGAAGATAATTATTGAGAGGATAAGTAATCTTTGATGTCTTGAAGAATTAGGTGGGACATAAGTCCCGTTATAGATTCGGAACCGCTAGACGAGGAAGTCGCCCCGCAATCGCGTATTAGTCGGTTAAGACGATCTGATAAGTCAAGGGGTTTTAAGAAAATAAAACATTTTAAATAATTATTATAAGTCAGAGGTTACAGGGCTGTTCTTAAAAGAAAATAATATGAGTTAAGTCCTTGTTAAAAAGAAAATTTACAATTAGCCCCATTTTGTAAAAACCAATACTTGTGGGGTTAAAAATTGAATAATTATATGTCCCAATCTTTAAAAATTATGAGGCTAGTTCCTAAATTCTATAAATATTTTAGAGATTCAGGTTTTTAAAGTTTTGAGGTCGAATTTTTATAAAATTCTCACATTGGCCCTAAATTTGTTAAAATTATTATTTTGGGCCCTAAGTTTAAAATAATTGGATCTCACAAACCCGGAATGGATTTTAATGTGATTCCAGTTGTAAAATGTCTCTAAGGTCAGTGGGATATTGGGACAAAAACAGTTTTAAAAATAAATAAGTATAGGTCCCTTAACTTTTGAGAATCTCATTTTTGTCCCATTTTAAAATAATTACCTTTATGGGTTTTAGGGGTCCAATTGTTATGAAATTTGAACCTTGGGTTCAAAATATTATTAAGTTATAGGTAAATTATTATTTCCAGGTACATGGACTGTATAAGTCCTGGAAATGTCATTTGGGTCCTCAAGTTTAATCTTTTACAATTTGGTCCCTCAATTTTTATAAAATTACTTTCCAAGCTCTAAACACTTGGATTTTTGGAATACTATTAAAATATGTTATTTCCAGTCCCTTAAGAGTTAAAATTTCAAATTTTAAAAAGGGGCCTGGTACAGTTTCAAAAATTGCATTTTAGCCCTTAAACTTCTAAAATTTTACAATCTAGTCATTGGGCTTTTAAGGGTTGATTTTATTTATCTCAAAACTCTTAAAACTTTATTAAAATGTCCAAACATCATTTTTGAACCTGAGTACAGTCCCAAAATTCGAAAATTACAGAGGGGTCCCTTAAATTTTATTTTGTTGCAATTAAGTCAACCAACTTGCCATTTTGCATTTTAAGTCCAAAAATTCAAATTTAATCAATTATGCTCGACTTGTCCAAGTTATTGTGAGGCCCTGAATTTTAACAACGTGAGATATGGTGTTATGTAGTGATTATTTATTCGGCTATGTATCACAAACCTATTATTAATGAAACGCGACTCTACTTTTATTTATTTCTTCCAACGTCAATTACGCATTTCGCATTTTTGGATCTTAGCAATTTATATTCTCATCTAGTATTAATGCTTGATCGAATGACTATGACTTTAGAATTATTAGACCCTCGAAAAGTTAGGAGTACATTTTGATCCTTATCCAAATATTTCATCTTATTCTATAATTCATCCCAACCAACTTCCAATTTATTTTTCGATTACACATTTCTTATTTCACATCTTTATTTTAAATTTTTAAATATTTAATTATGGATATTTATACATTTTATTTTTTTCCCTCAATTTTATAAAGAAAAGAAACCAATTTTGTTTTTCTTTTTTTCCCTAATTTTCGAAATTACCACTTTAAATGGGGAAATAACTCAATTTTTTTTCTGTCACTATTTTATTATTTTGTATCCCCCAACTAAATTATTATTGGACAAAAAAATAAATAAAATTTTGATAATTTTATTTCTATTTTATTTTATGTCTTCCAAGCCTACAACTAAAAATCTCCCTACAAATCCCACTAACCCCTTAGTCAAACAAATGAATTTTAAATTTCCCTCTAAAACCTAGCTTTTGGCTTCATGTCCCTAATAAAGAAAGCTAGTTATTTTTTTTTACCCTAAACCCCTAATTATTCCCATTAACTATCATTAATCTCCCAACCAAAAAAATCCTCTCCCTTCTCTCTAAACATTCTCCTACTTCTCTCTACAAATTTCTTCATATCTTCAAACCTTCTTCAAATCTTCAAACAATCTTCATATCTTCAAAACACACATTCTTCAAATCTTCAAACAATCTTCATATCTTCAAAACACACATTCTTCATATCTTCAAACAATCTTCATATCTCCAAACATTTCTTCATATCTTCAAACACACCTCCTCACATCTTCAAACACTTCTTCATATCTTCAAACACACTTTCTTCATATCTTCAAGAATAATTTCTTCATATCCTCAAACACTTTCTTCTTTCTTCAAACACTTAACAAAAATACAAGAACTCTTCTTACTTCTTTATTTTCGAAACTATCACTACTACAATGTAAGGAATTTTCTTCTTCAATCCATTTTGATATTTCTAGCTCATCCTCTTCACTTCTTAACTTAAGTTTGATTTTTGGTTTGAGGTACACTTAGAAGACAACTTGATGATAATAGAGACTTGGAACCATCTTGACTAGACCTCAAAAATTGTGAAGGAATTTGACTAGAAGGTAAGAAATGAGATTTTTAGTACATTTTCTTCTTCTCTTCTATTTTCCAAAATTTTGATACTCCATTTTCATTTTTGGACTTTTAGGGGCTGACCTTGAGTGAGCAAAGAGACCCATTTTAAGACCTCTACTAGTCTCATTTCATCTACTACACAAGGTAAGTGTAGTTTTACCAATATTCTTCACCTCTTTCTTCTTTCCTTAAATTTTTAACCTCATTTCCTAACCCCTACATTTTTTTGGTATTCCTTGACCTAGGGGGCTGACATAAGTCACTTCTCCTTCAAGAGTGATTTATTTCATCTTTCACCAACAAGTTCATTTTAAGGTGGGTGGAAAAATCATTTCAACTTCTAGGTGTTTTACTTAAAAATGCATGTAGTATTTTGATTTTGAGCACTTGAGATATATATTATGTATTGCATGCTATTTTCTTGTATCAAGTTGGAAAAATTCTCAAGTGTTGCTCAAAAATGCGATTTATCAAAAAATAGGGCATACATGTACACTTTATTGTTATACTTTATGAAATTTTGTATGAGAAGGATATGTATGTGTATGACTATTGAAATCTATATTTTGAATGATTTATAACCTGGACAAGTCGAGCATAATTGATTAAATTTCAACTTTTGGACTTAAAATGCAAAAATGGAAAGTTAGTGGACATAATTGCAAGAAAATAAAACTTAAGGGACCCTTCTATAATTTTTGATTTTTGGGACTGAACTCAGGTTCAAAAATTATGTTTTGACATTTTAATATAGTTTTAAGAGTTTTTAGATAAATAAAATCAACCCTTAAAAGTCCAATGACTGGATTGTAAAATTTTAGAAGTTTAAGGGCTATTTTGCAATTTTCGAAACTGTACCAGACCCTAATTTTAAAATTTGAAATTTTAACTCTTAAGGGACTGGAAATAACATATTTTAAGTGTATTCCAAAATCCAAGTGTTTAGAGCTTGGAAAGTAATTTTATAAAAATTGAGGGACCAAATTGTAAAAGATTAAACTTGAGGACCAAAATACAATTTGCAGGACTTATGCGGTCCATGCACCTGGAAATACTAATTTAACTATAACATAATTATATCTTGGACGCAAGGTTCAAATTTCATAACAATTGGACCCCTAAAAGCCTTAAAGGCAATTATTTCAAAATGGGACAAAAATGAGATTTTCAAAAGTTAAGGGACCTATACTTGCTTCTTTTAAAAACTGCTTTTGTCCCAATATCCCACTGGTCTTAGTGACATTTTACAACCAGAATCACATTAAAAGCCCTTCCGGTTTGTGAGTTCCAATTATTTTAAACTTGGAGCCCAAAATGACAATTTTAACAAATTTGGGGCCAATGTGAGAATTTTATAAAAACTCGACCTCCAAACTTTAAAAAACTGAATCTTTGAAAAATTTAGAGAATTTAGGAACTGACTTCATAATTTTTCAAGGTCAGGACATTTATTTATTTCACTTTTAACCCCAAAAGTAATGATTTTTACAAAACGGGGCTAATTGTAAGTTTTCTTTTTAACAAGGACCTAACTCAAATTATTTTTCTTTTAAAGAAACAGCCCTGGACTCTCTAACTTTAATAATGAATTAAAAATATTTTATTTTCTCAAAAATCCCTTGTCTTATCGGATCATCTTGACCGAATAATACACGATCGCGAGGCGACTTCCTCGTCTTGTGATTTCAAATCTATGATGGAACTTATGTTCCACCTAATCTTTCAAGATATTGAAGATTGCTTATCCTCCTGATAATCATCTTCATCCAAATAACTGCACCAATGCCATAATTGCCACTCGTAATTTTCGAAAACTTTTCTTGAACTGCTTCCCTGAATCAATAATACTCGACTGCCTGGTTGACTTCCTGAACATGTATTTAATTCCTGCCTGAGTCAACTTGGTGTGTCGTGCTCACAGTCGGAATGGATACGTTGGGGATGGAACCGGGCAGCTCGGCTGCTATTCCACTCTTTGGCCCCATCGTCCTAATCCCGCAACTGAGGGAAGGAGTTTGTCCAAGGGAAGTGAGTCGTAGTACTTGAGGTATAATCATGATTATGACGAATCCGAGCCTTGCAAGCTCCAATGTGGATTTTGTCTTTGCCTATGGAGCGATAAGGTGACAGGTCTTGGACCATCTTGAACGGGGAGTTACAAGGAAGAACGAAGGAATCGATGTCTGATCCACACGATTCCGGAGTTAAACGGACCCAATTGGTTGGTGCTACAAATCCGTACGCAACCGCTACTTGTATTGCATTGGTTGGCGCTACAAATCCGTACGCAACCGCTACTTGTATTGCATTGGTTGGCGCTACAAATCCGTACGCAACCTTTACTCGTTTGCATAGGATTGGCATTACATTCAGTACGCAATCCTACCTGTCTTGCCTGAATCATAGTGCTTGTGTGACCACGAACTATTTCTTAAACTGTATAAGTATATTACTTAATATATATTTATCACGACGCTTGTGGACTATGTGTGAAAACATGCATCATACCTCACGCATTTTCATACAACCGTTTTCTCGCATTAACTATATACATCGCCACACTCTCACACGATCACCCCATCCACTGAGATTTCTGTCTCATCCCCTCCTGTTTTCTAACCTTTAGATGAGGAGTATGTTGAAGACGTTGAACCTACCACAATTGATGAATCCCGTGCTCCTTTGTCGTACTAGTTCCTATAATCATTGATGTCGAGTGATATTTTCTTTTGCTTTTGTTGTTGAACTCCTTCATTCTGTTTTAGTTTGGACTGTAAGTTTAAATTCGGATATTTTGATGGATTGTATTCGGATATTGTCGGATCTTGAGATGTAACTCGTACTTGTGTGTATTTATTCCGCTGCATTAGACTCTATTTCACTTGGAGTTTGTATCATTGGTTTAGACTGTTGAATTATTTCTGTTTAAGTGATTGATCGTCGTCGCGTCGCATTTGGGGCGTGACAGTTATAAGTCATATAAAACATGGATTTCAAGGATCATAAACATGCATGTCCATTTCATACAATAATTCATCAAATACATCATTAAAGTGTATATGCATGCACCTAAATTTCAATAAATAGCATTTTTGAGCAACACTTGAGAATTTTTACAACTTGATACATAAAATCAACATGCAATACATAATATACATATCTCAAGTGCTCAAGAATAAAATACTACATGCATTTAAGGAAAAACACCTAGAAGTTGAAAAGATTTTTCCACCCACCTTAAAAATCGAATAGTTGTGAAATAAAAGGATAAATTCCACAACTTGAATAGGAACTCACTTAGGACAGCCCCTAAGTCAAGAAATACCAAAAAATAAGAGTTAGAAAAAAAATGAGATTAAAATTAAGAAGAAAACGGAGAAGGTGAAGATGAGGGCAAAAACTACACTTACCTTGTGTAGTAGGCAAAATGAGACAAGTAGAGGTCTCCAAAAATGATGTTCCTGATCACCCTCAAGGAATCACTTAAGATCAGCCCCTAATACTCAAAAATGAGAATGGGGTGTTAAAATTTGAAAAAAAAAATAAAAGAAGAAGAAGGAATGCACTAAAACCCAATTTCTTACCTTGTAGTCCAAATTCCTTCACAATTTCTTCAAAATCTTGAGGTCCTCTTCAAGATGATATCAAGGCTCTTAATATCTTCAAGGGACTTCTAAGTATACCTCAAAACCATAAATTCAAACTTAATTAAAAGACTTAATTAAAGAGTGAAGAGGGTGAGCTAGGTGATATCAAGATAAATTGAAGAAAAATTCTTACCTAGTTAGTATATGTTGGTTCGAATTTTATGAAAAATAAGAAGGAAATTTCTTTTTTTATTTGTTAAGTGTTGAAAGAAGAAGAAGAAGAAAAGGAGAAGTGTAGAGAGAAAGTTGGGATAAAGTTGAGCAAGTGAGAGGTGAAGAATGAAGAAATTGAACAATTTTCTTGTTCTCTAAGGCCATATGGCCGATTGCAAGAGAGAGGAGGGAGAAGGGTTTTTTTTTTTGTTGTCTTGGTTGGTTGCATGGGAGACAAGAGTGGGTCAAAGTGATGGGTAGATTTTGTCTTATTGGGAAGACTTGTTTGAATGAATAAAAAAAAATAATCTAGGTAGTGGAATGATGGGATGAATTAATATAAGTGGCAGTGGGAATTTAAGGGAAGAATATTTGAATAGGAGAAAAAAAAAAAAGATGTCTTGCATTTTGTCCCATTTTCCTCCCTCCATGACCGCCCACATCATCTCCCATTTCTCCAATTTTTTTTTTTGTCCAATTAGATAATAATGGTGTTAAATTTCAATTCCAAAAAAATAAGAAATCACTTATCATGAGTCAAACTCCTTATTCTATATGCTATATATAACAATAATGAAATAAGTCTTCTAAGTTATAAGGTGCCTAATAAGTCATAAGTGTTGTAACATCACTTATAATCTAAGGTACTTAATAAAATTAAAATTAATAGTACAAGCCAAACATATCAATCAAGCAATTAATTAAATTATAAAATTATTTTGAAATATATAAATTTTAAAATAAAAATAAATATATTATGCTAAAAGAATTTTATTAGCTAGTCGCTAAAGAACAAGTTAAACCGATCAAAAGTCCACGTTACAAGTCAAAAGAAATCGATAAAGTGGTTAAAGAAGTGAAAATAAGTGTCATTAACAAACACCAAAAAAAAATAAAAATGATTCCAAGTATAAATTAGTTAAATCAAGTAGTAAGTAATTTGACAAAATCAAATATGGGACACTTGCTATTTCAATATAAAAGATTTTATATAAAGTAAACCTCAAGTATTATTGTTTCGAAAGTAGAATGTCTACTAAATGATCTTTCAAGAAAAAGGTATTGTATTTTTAAAATACTAATTTAGTAGTAGATAGTTTTCAAGGACATTAAGATGAAATAGATAACCGATGTTAAATCCATTAACATAATACGAATCGCAAAAATAAATAGTAAATATAAGAATAAATTATCGGAATGTTTAAAAATTGTATCGGAAAAAAAATATACCCGCGATCGTGTCGTCTACGGTTGAAAAAACTGAGCCTCACATCGGCGGCTTTGGCTACTTTAGATACACATTCAGAATTGAATCACTCTGCATTGAATATACCTACTTTGTTTGATATCAAGCAGCGTCCGAGGACAGTCCCGTACAAGTTGGCCAAGCCCATTCGTTACCTTTGTCAGGCTATTCGGGCCGGGATAAATCATTAGATGATGCTAAGCAACAACTTATTCGTGATGTTAAACAAAGCCGTGACACCTCCAATTCATAGCTTCACTATTTTGGATGATGCTCAATCGAGATAATTTGAAGTTCCCAAAAGTGGATGCTACCAAGAGGTGGGAGGATTATCTTTGACGAAATATATTCTTCCAATTATGAGGATATGGATGACTATGGGTCATCCCCTGGATTTCGGTTTGATCTTGTGATTAGTGATACTTTTATGCATTTTTATGGATGTTTTTAATGCATTTTTATGTGGAGGCAAAATTGTTTTTTTGGTCCGTTAAATTGGCTCGATTTCGCTTTTAGTCCTTTAATTTTTATGGGTTGCGTTTGGCAAACACTAACTTTTCTAAACCCGCACATTTAGTCCGATTTCAAAATTTTTGGGATATCTTATCCCTAAAATGCTGAGTTTGATCATTTTCCTTGAAATGACTATTTTGCCCCTTTTTTAGAAAATTAAAATTAAAGAAAAAATAATAATAATAAATTAAATAAAATAAATAAATAAAAACTTAAATTAAATTAAATAAAATGGTCTAACATATATTTTTATATTTTTCAACATTAAATAAAAATTAAATAAAAATAGAAAATAAAAATAATAGAAATTTATTTTCTTTTTTTTTTTTTCATTTTTCGTCTTTTTGTTTTCTATTTTTTTAAGTTTTATTTATAGTAGAAAATTGTAAATAGATATTTTTTTCCTGTTTTATTATTTTTATTTTTTCTTTAATTTTAATTTACAGTGAAAATTGTAAGTCTATATTTTTTCTTTTTTTTGTTTTCTATTTTTCTTTAATTTTAATTTACGTTTGAAAATTACAGATATATATATGTTTTTTTGGTTTTCTATTTTTTTTATTTTTACATATAGTTAAAAATTGTAAATACATATTTTTTCTGTTCGTTTTTCATTTTATTTTTTTTAATTTTATGTACAATTGAAAATTATAAATATATGTTCATATTATTTTTTTAAATTAAATTAAAAGAAAATTCGAACATATATTTTATATTTTTCAACTTTAAATAGAAATTAAGGAAAACTAGAAAAACAAAAAAGTACATTATTTTCTTTTTCTTTTGGTTTTTCTATTTTTTCTATTTCTATTTTTTTAATTTCAATTTACAATTGAAAATTATAGATATATATTTTTTTTGTTTCTATTTTATTAATTTTATATATAGTTGAAAATTGTAAATACATGTTTTTTCTATTTTATTTTTATTTTTTTAATTTTATTTACAATTGAAAATTATAAATATATGTTTATTTATATAAAACTAAAAACAAGTCCAACATATATTTTATATTTGTCAACTTTATATAAAATTATAAATATATGTTCATATTTTTTCTTTAATTTAATTTAATCTTATATTTATTTTTATTATTTATTTTTATTGAGATATTACACAAGTCATGTGATATGCACATGATCAAGGCTTACATCCAAAAAAGGGGGCAAAATAGTCATTTAATGAAAAAATGACCCAACTCAGATTTTAGGGATAAGATATCCCCGAAATTTTGAAATCGGACTAAATGTGCAGGTTTAGAAAAGTTAGTGTTTGCCAAACGCAACCCATAAAAATTAAAGGACTAAAAGCGAAATCGAGCCAACTTAACGGACAAAAAAGCAATTTTGCCTTTATGTGGACGCTCGCTTTTTTGGGGTACTTTTTTTTTTTTGCCAAGGGTTTTCTCCACAAAGGTGGATTTTACCTTGGTAGGTTTTAACGAGATCCATATTTAAGCTACCTAATCGGCTTGTGATCAGAACTCTTTCCCTTTCTTTTATATATTTTTCCACTTATTCAAACAGAAATTTATATTGTTGGAACAATCTTTAGTGAATAACATCAATTTATATAAGAAATTTCCACTTATATTGTTGGAACAATCAAAGACTAGATTGCGGAAACGTACTTGAATCCATAGCAGTTGAATCTTGGGATTTGGCCTTCTAGATCTACACGTCTCAAATCCCTTTCGGAGAACCCTTTAGCTTTTCTCTGTATGTTTCTTTCTGATGATGGGATAACAGACTAAAATGCAAGACGGCGTGTGTGACTCCAGGGACCATAACCCTTATATAACTGTGTTATATTGGGTATCCTATTTTAGCCCATTATTAAAATAGGAATAACCCATAAATTTTCTACACATTAAAGGCCCACACCCTATTAGATACATTAAAGCGCAATTACTTAAACATTATTTATCACTTATAAAATGGGCTTAACCTTAATTGACAGTCCATAATACGTAGTTATTTCATATATAAGCCAAATATTGGATTAATGATCCAACACATATAGCTTAATGATCCAGGTTGAGACAAAGTGATTAAGCCTCCAATAGGAGTGATTGGTCCACAGACCCAAAAAAATGGATAATTACAAAAACACCTCTGAGGTTTAGCCTAATTACAAAAAATAAAATCATCCATCTTTTAAAATCACAAGTACCCCTTTATAGTGTTACAAATATCCCACTGAGCGGTGATTTGTAAGAGTGAAACGAATGTGAAGGGATTTTTTTTAAAATTTAAAAGATAATTGGAGTTTTTGGTAATTAGGCTATATCTCAAAAGTGCTTTTGTAATTATAAAAAAAGATTTTTTTTTATTGAGAGTTAAAGCTCAATATAAAGTTCATTGCTTACTGGTTAACCCTTCGATGTCAAGAGACTCTGTCGAGGTAGACAGTAGCTTGGCCAAGAGAAACAACTCTATGTACAATTTATAATGCTCAAAATCTTCCAGGAGAAATTCAAGGGCTTTGTAGTATTGATCAGTTAGGTATTCCTTCATTTAGAAAAAGAAAACGATACATCATTGAATAGTTACACTGTATAGGTTTCTCTTTGGTTTGTATTCATTTCTGTATCAAACACAATTGATCATATAAATAATATAGGTTATGGGGATCGTTAACCCTCCACCCTTTGGGTTGTTAAAAAAAAAAAAAACATAAAATATCCTTTAAATTGTGGACCATTCACGTTTGAACTAGTATTTTGTTCAGATTCATTGCTAATTGATGATTACATTAATCAAGAAATTTTCCACTGATACATGGTTGCTAAATTGAAGAGATTGATTGTATTACTATCCATAAAGAAATCCCATATGGAAGGAATGACTTGTTTTCCTTATTAGAAAGGGTCCTAGCCTAGCCTATAAATGTAGCATGTGATATTATATCAATGCACACATACAAAAAAAAGGTGATAGGCCAAAAAATCTTTCTCAAAACTCACGGTTCATTTTATAATAGCTGGAGGTAACTTCCTAACTCATTTTATTCTTTCATGTGGTATCAGAGTCAAGCTCTGGCCATGCTCTTTAGCTTTATTCGAACAAAATGATGGCCATATTCTTTCAAACTTTTTTTTTGTTTTGATTGGCTAGTAAATTAATAATTTTTTCTTTGTTTTATTACAAAAAATGAAGGAATATATGTTTAGCAAAATAAGATAAAACACCTCATTATACTTTATTTACATATATATTTGAATATTATAATATATCACTTTAAATTTTTATTTGTATTTGTTAGTTTTTTTACATTTGTACTTGTGTTTATATTTTACATGTGTATATATATGTGTGTGTGTGTGACCAACCAGTTTTTTACTAATGTTTTAACCGATTGAACCAGTAACCCAATAACTCAGATACTGATCCAGTTTGATGTTCGGTCTGAGTTTAAAAATATTGGCCTCATGATATGCATATCCTCCTGTGTTGTGTAATATAGAAAATAATAATCAACTTGTGGCATTTCACCACCACAATTGATTTTTTCATGATGTACACTTTTATATGTGGGCCACTCACAGAATGAAACTTTTAATTAGACAAAAAGATCCCTTAAAGTTAATTTAGGAATAATTAAGTAACTTGGTATTTATATAGCTTAAGTTTAGTTATTAGACAAGTGATTTTTAGATTCCAAATTATTGTCATGTTTTATTTCAATTGTAACTTTTAAAATGCTTTGAATTTTTAAATAATGTCAATTTTATATTAAACTTCATTCCAAACACTTTCCAACCGTATATCATAACCATATATATAAAAAGACTTCGTATTAGAGAATTTTAGCGGTTCAAATTTAGTTATTATTCAATGTTGTATAATTATAATTTTGTTTTTTGTTTTTCAGCGATTAAAATAAATTTATAATAATATTAGAGAAAAAAAAAGAAATATGAATTTACAGTTGAACAAAAAGGAAAAAAACCTTCTAATCCTAGGAAATTTAAGTAAATAAAAAAAGATATTTTAATGTATAGTGATTGATGCTCCTTGCTACAAGCAAAAAGGTAAATTATGATCAATTCAGCAACTGTCCGCGCATACACATTGCTCATCTAAATTGAATAGAGTTACCAGTTTGCTAAACTAACAAGATAAAATTTTGATTTTTATGTGGAGCATAAGACAGAGTAGATAAAATAAGAGTAGTCTTTATTTTCTTGTAAAATAAGAGTAGTCTTTATTTTCTTGTTCGTTTCTTTTTATGTCGAAATGAAAGCACAAAAGTAAAAATATATGTTAGATTACATTTTGAAAGCTTTCCAACCATATGTCATTAACATATATAAAAGACTTCGTATGCGAGAATTTTAACGGATTAAATTTGAGTATTATGGAAAGCTGTATATTTAATTAAACAAATAAAGGCAAAAACTTTTGTGATACCAAATCCAAAACACATGTGTACCGCTCTCTGTAAACATGCAGTCCCCCTTTTTTCTCCTCTCTCCCTTGTCTCTCTCTCTCTATAGATATATATATATATATATATATATATATATATATATATATATATAGGGGGAGGGTTATATAGGACCCCCTTATTATATGAAAGACATAAGACCAAATCTAGACCACACATCTACCTATTTCAATGGTCATTACTAATTCGGGTTAATGTTAACAAAATAAATGGTAAAGTCAAAATGGGGCAAATTAGTCCACATAAATAATAGGGAGGTTGACTAAATCTAGTAAATCCCATGAAAAAAAAAGGCGTTACCCATAATTGGTGTCATCCTTGATTCAACCCACGTTATTTAATTGATTTCCAAACAAATTTGATTATATGTTTCATTAACTCCATGTGCTAAATCTAGTAAATTACATGAAATTTCGCCATTCCATTTTTAAAAAAATATTGCTTGATATGGTCGAATATTGCTTATATGTGCTTAAATACTTGCTTGCACGTATGCAAAATATTGCTTAGTTATTCTTTGTGTTTTAAAATCTCACATTAATAATAGTTTGTTTGAGAAGAACTATCATATTATGTTAAAAATTAAAAAATTATACTTATATGGACTCTTATTCATTCAATCATTGACGGTTTTTTCAACCCAGAAATTTTCTTGGGTGACACTAAAATGTTGCTTATTATGCACGAATACTTGCTTGTATGTATTCAAAATTTTGATTACGTCCCCATTTGTTTTAACTCAGTACTTTCATTAACTATGGTTAAACGTTTGCTTACATGTGCATAACTATACGTTTACGTATATTCTAAATATTGCTTAATTATTTGTTTTATTTGATTCAGTTCGGATTGCACATGTGTCACAACAACGGATTGAAATAATATTAGATTCATCTCCGAACTGGATACTAGAATATGACGAAAATATAACTCCAAAAGAATGAATAAATTTTGATAATATCGACAACAGAATACCATTTTAAATAAATAACTTAATAAATAAAAAAAGTATGTGTCAAGAATATGTTGTGACTGCTTATTTATTTGTTAAGTACTGCTTATTCACATATTATAAATTGCATATGTGTGGTTATTGTAATGCTTATTACTACTATGTACTCAACTTATTTGTGACTGTTGTAGTGTTTTTCGAGCAAACATTCTTGCAAAATTCGGTTAACAGTCCCATATATTCAATTGCTTATTTGTTTGTAAAGTTTTGCTTGTGAAAGGATGTTATGGTGCTTAGAAAGCAATTGAATTATGCTTACATTACCATCAAACCATCAAAACAATTGATTACAAAACAATTGAATTGTGCTTACAAGGCAATTGAATTTTGCTTACAAGGCAACTGAATTAAGCTTACAAAACAATTGAATTCTGCTTACATTATCTAAAAACCATGAAAATAAATACGACACTAACTAGAAAATATTCCTATATCAACTACGCATGTACGTCAAAACCAACCATATTTAAATTGGCTACAAAAAAACTACAATATTCAACATTTTTAATCAAAGTATGAAACAACAACGTTTTGTTGTGATCATAACTCAATTTAGCAAACTCCTTCGCCAATCCCAAAACCGACTTCCTCTCTTTCGTTCATTACATCTTTTGCCATTTCTAATAGAAAATCTATCAAAAAAAGACACTAGTCATTTATATAAAATATTTATTAACAAACAAAACATTTATAAGCATAATATAAGACATGTATAAGCATAAAACAAACTATAGATAAACATAACTATCAACAACAATAAACAGTTGAAAACATCAATAAGCAATCCCCCCAGCTTTAGAAAAAACATGGCAATACTAATTACCCCCTAATTTGAGAGCATAATGTAAAATATAGATAAGCATAATATAAAACATACATAAGCATAATTATCAACAACAATAAGCAGTTGAAAGCCTCGTTAATTAAGCACCAAAAACATATAATTAAGTGGTAATGACTGATGATTCATGAAATTGAAAAAATAAAATAAATATTAATTATTTGGAATTTACACATATAGAAGCCGTCACCAAACATGTCTCTGTAACCCTGAAAGGTTTTGACGAATGGATTTGTAGGCTGAAAAGCCACGATGCCGTTAACGGCAACTCTGATTCTATCAGACCTCAGCAAACAGAATCACCAGGCAACGATTGCACCCCAATCGTGCCCCACCAGAAACACCTGCCCCAATCCTAGAGTCAAAGCGTCGATGTCGGTGTCTCCATAGCCACGGAGGTCGGGGGTGATGGTGCGGTAGCCCTTGGTGGAGAGGTCAAGCATCTGGTGGTTTGCAGAGAGAACACGACAGAGAGGTGAAGCATCTGGTGGTTTGCAGAGAGCTCCAAAAATCCATGGAGGAAGAGGACGACCTTTTCTCACGGTAGGGATGAATATGGGGATGGTTTGCAGAGAGAACACTTGGGAGTAGAAGATATGCAAGATATTAGTGATTCTTAAGTTTGATAAACACGTCTCCTTAATTGTTCCTAATTTCTAGCCCACTACCATAAATAACTTCCCTCCCAAAAATTGGTATTAATTAAAATTACCAAAAAACCCTTATTTTTATAAAGTTATCTATTAAAAAATAGTAAAATCTATTTAATCTCAACCGTTTAAAAATTAAATCAATGTATCAGATTTGGTCTCGTGTACTCATCTAAGATATATGCACTCACTAGATCCAAATCCTATATATATATATATAGGATTTGGTTCAAATGTGATACCCTTCCCAAGGTAAGACAGTGTGGACTAGTCGTAATCATTGGTTTGGATTTTTAAGTGGTTGTGATTAATTCAGTTTTTTTTTTGTTTTTTTCCTTTTTTTCTGGTCAATTAAGGGTATAAATATAATTGCCTAATTATAATCCTATAGCAGTTTTATTTTTGTCTCTCATATCCCACGATTGTTGGGCAGTTATTTTGGTATCCTTTGACTTTTTGAAACCGTTATTTATGGAGTAAGATTGTAACTGTCGGATTTAATGGAGTTATTTTAGGAACCTATATTTTTTCAATTTCTTCCTTTTTCTAATCCAAAGATAGTTAGGGTTCTTTTGTTTCTTAGATATTTATTAGATAAGAGTAAGTTTCTTGTAGGACCGTCTTACGGATCCTATTCCGTAAGACGGATCCTACCCGTGACCCACGACCCGCCCCAGCCCACCTGCCCAGTGCCCAGCCCACCTATTATTTAAAAAAAACAAAAATCCGCTACAGCGCTTGCGCTTGTGGGGGATCGAACCCACGAGCCTATGGGGACATAAGGTAGTGTTCTACCACTACACCACTAAGAAAAACAAAAACTATATATATATATATATATATATATATATATATATATATTGTAGTATATTCATAATTTGTTACTATATTAAAAAATATGTTACTTTATCTAAAAAAACAAATACTTTTACTTATAAAAGTATTAATTTAACTCTATCATATTTATTATTCATCTTTCTTTGTATTTATTATTAAATAATGTAATACTTTATTTATAAAACATATATTTTTACTCTTAAAACATGATATTTTGTCTCAAAAAGTATATACTTTTACTCATAAAGGTGTTATTTTAACTCTAATATATTTATTTTTCTTTCAATGTAATGTAATCATAATCTGTGACTTTATTAAAAAATATGATACTTTATCTAAAATAACCGATACTTTTTCTCAGAAAACTGTTACTTTTAACAGAGGAAGAAAAACAGAAGAAAAAGAAAATCCAGCAGGTGGCATTGACCCGCGGACCTGGTCAACAGGATCCGCGGGTTAGTAGGATCCGTACGGATTGAGACCCGTAAGGCGGTCCTATATGGGTTTTTGTCATTAGATAATGCATATTTAGTCGTTTTTTCTTGCACTGTTTATGACAATATGACATAGTTGAGTAAATTTACTGCATATTTAGTTTTATACACTGCATAGATAGTTTCTAGATAATGCATAATTAGGTAATTTTAATTGCATAGTTATGACGTATTGCATAGTTAGGTATATGTTCTGCATATTTAGTTTTTTTACACTGCATAAATACCTTCCAGATAATGTATAGTTAGTTGATGTATGCTGTTTAGTTTCAACTCTGCAATATCTTATAGTTATTTATGCAGTGTTCCCAAATTATTTTTGCACCATCTCCAACGCGGAAATTTGCAGATTACAGTATATAAAGTTTGGGTTGAATATGAACTAATTTCGAGTTCTTCATGGTTGTCAACTACTTCTATGTTATCCATGGGAGTTTCTTGTAAAAATATTATTATTCTTCGCTTTGAATAGAAATCATCTTCTTCTTCACAATTTTTTTTCTGTAAAATTTGCGTAACTCGTTATTGGTGTGTAGAAAGATAAATTTCATCGTTGACTATGGCAAAATCTACTATAATTGTTGATGCTTCTTCCATGGATTTGATGTCATCTTCCCACCTAATTTTCTCGTGTTTTTCTTTGTAATTTTTTTGTCCGGCAATGGAGGAGAATAAGATTTTGCCGAGCTTTTGTTGATGGCGGTTTTGTAGAATGATTTGATCATGTGAGGGAAAATAGAATCAGCGTGATCTGATATTCTTCCATGCTTGTAACTATTTGGGGTGCCATTTTACCCTATTACCCTTATCCTTATGTTGATTAAATTAATGTTTTAATATAATTTATATTCATTAAGTCAAATCCATTTATCAATAGTGGTGGATGATTGAGACCAATGCCTTAGGTAAGTACATAAGACCAAATCTGGACCACAGATCAACAAATTTCAATGACTAATAATAAATATGCTTAAAATAAATAAAAATACCTAATTAAATTGATAAAGGGGATATATTAGTCCAAACAAATCAATCATATCCCATGAAATTAGGGAAGTTACACACAACAGCATATATGTTATCTTACCATCTAAAACCATAACAAATTTACGTAATATCTGTAAGCAACAAATATACAATGTTTAAGAAACATATTTGTCATCAATAAGGAATACAATTGTCATACAAAAGCAACAAAAATACATATATACAAGACATATGACCTATTTAAATCAACAGATTTGCACCCATCTTAGCAACGTTGTCTACTTAAATAAGCAAAATAATTGTCTTCAATAAGCAACACAGTCAGCATAAAAAAGCAGCATACTTAGCAACAGTCGCTGCCTAAATAAGCAACATATTTGTCCTTGATAAGCAACATAGTTGACATAAATAAGCAACATAATTACATATATATAAAAAGACAAATCGAAGGGAATAGTTTGGGGTTGCAACATTGTCTGCCTAAATAAGCAATATATTTGTCCTCAATAAGCAACATATTTCGCACAGCGTAATGTGCCAATATTAATTGCAAGTTTGACTGTGAAAGGAAAGAGAGAATTTCAGAGATACGGTTTCAATATATCAGAAAAAAACAACATATTTTTCTTCAATAAGCAACATATTTGTCTCCAATAAGCAACATATTTCTCACAGCGGATAGGGTCAGAGATACGGTTTCAAACAAATCCCAAAAAATCTAGAATGTGAACGGGCACTACCAAAAATAACTCCTATTTTTTACTGATATTCAAACAAAATTACTTACTTATCCTTAACAACCATTAATTAAATATAAACTAAAATAAATATCAATTAAATCTGCATCGTTTAAAAGAAGAAGTCAACGCTCCAGATATGGCCTCACATACTTATTTAAATTATACGGACTTACGGATCCAAATTATATATATATATATATATATGATTTGATCGGTGAGTCCACATAAATTATGTGAGTACGTAGGACCAAATCTAGAGCGTTGATTTAATTTTTAAACGGTCTAGATTAAACAGATTTTTATCATTTTTTAATAGTTAACTTATTGAAAAAAGGACTTTTTCGTAATTCTAAGTTATATAAGTTTTTAGGAGGGAAGTTATTTTTGGTAGTGGCTATAATTAAGGAACGGTTTCTCTCACGTTGATCTTCCAAATCTTTTTCTTTGGGTAATTCAAAAGTTACAAACTCCACACTCCACAAATGAATGAAACACCATCTCCTCCACGGTGTATGAAATTTCATCTCCTCGGTCACAAACTCCATCTCTCTTGGCCGAAATTGCATATCCATCTCCTCCAGAAGAAAGAAGAGAAAACTATCTCCACTCCATCTCCTAGGCCGAAAATTGCATATCCATCTCCTCCGAAGAAAGAAGAGAAAACCTATCTCCACTCCATCTCCCGGCCGAAAATTGCATACCCATCTCCCTCGAAGAAAAAGAGAAAAATTGTCTCCACTCCATCTCCCTCGGACGAAAATAGGGGGTAATTAGTATTGTCATGTTTTTTTCTAAGTCTGGGGATTGTTAGGGTATATTATCTATGTTCTTCTAAATGCATAATTAAGATCTGTTGTGGGTTTTGTTATATTTTATTTACTAATTTTACTAGTTAAAAAAAAAAACAAAATTGGCAGACATAGAGATTGCTTAACGAGGCTTTCAACTGCTTATTGTTGTTGATAATTATGCTTATCTATGTTTTATATTATGCTCTCAATTTTGGGGGGTAATTAGTATTACCATATTTTTTTCTAAGGCTGGGTGATTGCTTATTGATGTTTTCAACTGCTTATTGTTGTTGATAATTATGCTTATCTATAGTTTGGTTTTTGCTTATGCATGTATTATATTATGCTTATGCTTGGTTGGTTTTATACTTATACATGTTTTGTTTGTTAATAAATATTTTATATAAATGACTAGTGTCTTTTTGTTTTTGATAGATTTTCTGTTGGAAATGGCAAAAATGTAATGAACGAGTAGAGGGAGTCGGTTTTGGGGCGAGCGAAGGAGTTTGCTAAATCGAGTTAGGATCACAACGAAACACTGTTGTTTCATTCTTTTGATCAAAATGTTGAATATTGTAGTATTTTATAGCCATTTTCAATATGGTTAGTTTTGACGTACATGCGTAGTTGATATAAAAATATTTTCTAGTTAGTGTCGTATTTATTTTCATGGTTTTTAGATCATCAGAAAGTTTAATTCAATTGCTTTGTAAGCAATTATTTTCATGATTTGATGGTATTGTAAGCATAATTCAATTGCTTTCTAAGCACCATAACATCCTTTCACAAGCAATACTTTACGCACAAATAAGCAATTGAACATATGTGACTCATAGAACAAATTTTGCACGAATATTGAATTATTTGCTCGAAGAGCACTACAACACATCATAAATAATTTGAGTACATAGTAGTAATAAGCATTATAATAACCATGCATAGGCAATTTGTAATATGTGAATAAGCAATATTAAACAAATAAATAAGCAATCACAACATATTCTCGAACATATGCTTTTTTATTTATTAAGAATTATTTTTTAAATGGTATTCCGTTGTCGACATTATCAAAATTCATTCCTTCTTTTGGAGTCATATTTTCGTCACATTCTGGTATCCAGTTCGGAGATGAATCCGGTGTTATTTCAATCCGTTGTTGCGCACATGTACAACCCAACTGATTCAAACAAAATAAATAATTAACCAACATTTAGAATATACATAAGCATATAGTTAGGCACATGTAAGCAAACTTCTAGCCATAACTAAGCAAAGTACTCAGTTAGAACAAATGGGGACGTAATAAAAAATTTGAATACATACAAGCAAGTATCTGTGTATACATAAGCATCATTTTAGTATCACCCAAGCAAATTTCTGGGTTGAAAAAATTGTCAACGATTGAATGAATGTGAGTCAATATAAGTATAAATTTTTGATTTTTTGCATAATATGATAGTTCTTATCAAACAAAACTATTATTAATGTGAGGGTGTGAAACACAGTTAAAACTAAGCAACATTTTGCATACATGCGAGCAAGTATTTAAGCACATATAAGCACCATTCTGACCATATCAAGCAATTTTTTTTAAAAAAATTGGGATGACGAAATTTCATGGGATTTACTAGATTTAGCACATGGAGTTAAGGAAATATATCATCAAATTTGTTTGGAAATCAACTACACAGCATGGGTTGAATGAAGGATGCCACCAATTCCACCAATTATGGGTAACTCACCTATTTTTATGGGATTTACTGGATTTAGCCAACCTCCCTATTTTTTATGTGGACTAATTTGCCCTCGTTTTGACTTTACCATATATTTTATTAACATTAATCAGAATTAATAATAGCCATTGAAATAGGTAGATGGGTTGTCTGGATTTGGTCCTATGTACTCATATAATAGGGGGTCCTATATAACCCTCCCCCTATATATATATATATATATATATATATATATATATATATATATATATTCGTGTGGCAACCTCTTACCGTATGACAGTGTGGATTGATCCCATCCATTCGCACCTTTTATTCAATGGTCCAGATTGCTATTAAATATAACTGATTTATCAATTAATTAAAAGGTGGAAAGGGCATAATAGTAACTAGCAAAATGTCGTAAATCACGCCCCTACAATCAAGGGATTGATTAATATCACGTTTTCATAACTGAAATTGTGCATCATTTTAATAGTCGAATCAGTATACCATTTAATAATTGATTATACACCAGCTTATATCTAACAATGCATCATTGTATAACTAATTGTACACCATTCAATCTCAGCGATTTCTATGGGATTTGATTTTACGATTGTTCCCACTTTCCATTTTATCTCGAACTGTGCACCATTTAATAACTGACTGTGCACCATTTTATATCTAACAGTGCATCATTGTATAACTATTCGTACATCATCTAAAGGAATTATAAAGACAAAATGATGTAACCATCTTCCCATTTAATAACTTAACGGTGCACCATTTTTTATAAATGCATCATTGTATAACTAATTGTACATCATCTAAAAACCCTATAAAGACAAAATGGTGTAACCACCTTCCCATAATGACGCCCTACAATCATGGATATGATAAAAATCACGTTTCCATAACTGAATTATGCACCATTTTAATGGTTGAACTGTGCATCATTTAATAACTAAATGTGCACCATTTTATATCTAACAATGCATCATTGTATTACTTATTGTACATCATTGTGAGTAAACCACAATTGAATGAAAAGCGGGAACAATCGTAAAATCAAATCACATAAAAATCATTTGGATTGAATGGTGTACAATTAGTTATACAATGATGCATTGTTAGATATAAAATGGTGTATAGTCAGTTATTAAATGGTGTACAGTTCAACTATTAAAATGGTACACAATTCAGTTATGGAAACGTGATATTAATCAATCCCTTGATTGTAGGGGCATGATTTATGGCATTTTGCTAGTTACTATTATGCCCTTTCCACCTATTAATTAATTGATAAACCGCTTATTTTTAATAGCAACGGACCATTGAATAAAAGGTGTTGATGGATTGGATTAATCCACAATGCCACATGGTTAGCCCCTGCCACATTTGATCCTAACCCTATATATATATATATATATATATATATATATGGGATAATTATATGAGTCTAGCACCCTGAGGTAAGACCGCACGCACGCACACACACACACACACACAAATATACGGTCCCCTTTTTTCTCTCTCTCTCCATACATAATCGTCTTCTCTCTCTATATACTCAGGTGGACCTCTCATCTTTCTCTCTCTCCTCGCAAGACAAAAAAATACTCAAAAAAATGATACTTTAAAAACATATAGATTTCAGAGTAGCATTGATATTTTTTTAATAAAAAATGATACTTTTGTTTAATAATAAGTGATATTTATTTTAATGAGAAATGATATTATTTTAATAAAAAGTGATACTTTTTTTAAAGTAAAGTAATATTTGTTTTAATAAGAAATGATACTTTTGTAATAAGAAGTGATACTTTTTCCATAAAAAGTGATACTTTGTTTTAATAAAAAGTATATTTTTAATAGAAAGTGATATTTTTTTCATAAGAAGTGATATTCTTGTTAAATTAAAAGTGATACCTTTTTCATAAGAAACAATATTTTATTTTAATAAAAATAATATTTTTCGAGTCTAATATGATACTTTTTTCATAAGAAGTGATGCTTTATTTTCTTTATCGTATTCCTTTGTTTCATGCGTGTAGACGTAGGGAGAGCGAGAGAGAGAAAGAGAGAGATAGGGGTAGGACGTGAGGAGAGAGGAGAGGGGACACGAGAAGAGTGAGATGTAAGGAGAAAGAAGTGGACCATGACAAAAAAGAGATGAGGGGAGAGAGAGAGAGAGAGAGAGAGAGAGAGAGAGAGAGAGAGAGAGAGAGGGACCAGTGAGAGGAGGGAGACCATGTGAGGCTCCATCTCTTGGATCTAAATCTACGAGACGGTCTCACAAGAGTCCTGTCCATCACTACAACATAAATGACATTAGGTAACACTCAAAAAATGTTACCTAATGGCCATAAAATGTTACTATAGACAATAGGTAGCATTTTTATGGCGCTGCACTTGCCCGTGCTACCTATAGTCTAAGGTATCACTTTTATTAGCTTTTAGTAACACTTTTTCTAAGTGTTACATTAAGTTTTCTATTGGTAACACTTTGAAGCAATATTTCTAAAGTGTTACATATGAATCTTATGTAACACTTTTTTGTAACACTTTTTATATTTGTAACACTTTAAAAAAAATACTTCTAAAGTGTTACATATGAATCTTATGTAAGACTTTTTTTGTAGCACTTCGTAGAAATACTATTTTTTGCCACCAAGTAGATTTGAACCCACGACTGTTATGTATGGAAGTGGCAACTTGCCAATAAGCTAAGTTGATTCTTATTATAATTTTGCTTTTTTATATATACACATACACACACACACACATATATATATATATATATTATATGTATATATAATATATTTTATATAATAGAGATTATATTTTATAATATATGTATTATATTATATTATACATTGTATATATCAAATTTTATATTGTATAGTATATAGTTTGAAAATTATATTATATTATATATTAGAGGACACAACAAATTAAAAATATCAAAAATATATAAAATAAATTTACCGACCGATAAATATTCAATCGGTAAAAATAAAAATATATAAAAATATAATATTAATTTGTGAGATAAAAAAGTTCTAACAGTAAAAAAATTAAATAATAAAGAAAATAACAAAAATATAATTTACCGACGGAAAAAATTCCTAAGTAATTACCGACAACATCAATTTTCATTGGTAATTTTTTTTAAAGAAGTAAAAAAAAAAAAAAAAGGTTTAACGATGAAATTGGTCTCCGTTAGTAAAAATTAAAAAATAAATAAATAATAATAATAAATACATGCGCATTTTCCGTCGGTATTAAGACGGAATTAATTGTCTTCGTAAAAAATGAAAAAATGAAAGCAAAAATAAATTACTTTGTAAAAAGAAAACAAAAATTCAGTTAAAAAAACAGAGTACATGATGTCTACAATTTTAGGTTTGGTGACATCAATTAATTAAATAAATCTTTGACATGATTTAATGATAGTTCTATAATTTTGTGTTACTAAAATATAGCTTAAAAAGTGATACAATCAATAAAATATAGTGTTGCCAAGAGTGTTTCTTAAATAAAGTGATACCTATTTGCGTTACAAAAGAAATAATAAAAACAAAGTGATACTTAAAAAGTATTGCTTATATAAAAGTGTTACATATAAGCGTTACATATTGATAAAAGTGTTACCTATTTGCGTTACAAAAAAAATAACAAAAAAAAAACTGATACTTAAAAAGTGTTACTTATATAAAAGTGTTACATATAAGTGTTACATATTGATAAAGTGCTACAAAAGTGTTACATAAATATTGTAATGTAAAAAGTGTTACAAACATGTGTTACATATGTACCTTATGTAAAAAGTGCTACAAAATTTGTGTTACCTAATGTCATTTATGTTGTAGTGCATAAATAAATAAAGCAAAATACATAATCCACAAACTTCACTTATGGATGCAATGCAAATACTCTTGAACTAAAAATTTCGATCTTTAATTAAACCTTTAATGGATGTATCCGTTAACAATTTAATTTTTAATTTAGACTAAATATATATTTACTAATTTTCATGATTTTCTTTTTTTGCATAAGAAATCCATTCATTAATGTAATAAACATATCTAAAATAATATAAAAATCTCAGGCTCGAATAAAAAAATTAAGAAATAAACTAAACCTTGATAATAATATTATTAAACTAATTAGATATTATAGTTTTAATGTGCATGCTTAAGAAAGAGTAGATAAAGTAAGAGAAATCTTTATTTTATTTTAATTGTTTTCTTTTGTATTTTGTTTTTAACTAAAAAAAAGTACATAAGTACCAAAAAGAAAATTCACAAAGAAAAAAGATGAAGAAGGACCAGAAAAAAATTTTGCAGCAAAAAACATCCTCTAATTATAAAACAAATACATTGAAAATATAAAAATCTCCGCTCAAATAAACAAAAAGTAAACTAAACTTGATGATAGCAATACTTTCCAAACTGACCATATAAATATTTTAATTTTTTAATGTGGAGACATAAGAAAGAATAGATCAAATAAAAGTAATATTTATTTTATTTTATTTTTTTGTTGTGCGTTTTGTTTTTTTATGGCTGGAAAGATACGACGAAAGCAACAAACAAACAATAACAAAAAATAAATGACTGAATAATTTTTCGCAGCAAAATAAATGTCTTTTTAAACTCTAAATAAGAATAACAATATGGATTTTACTTAAAAAATATCTATATCTCTCCCCATAAACTTTAGTTTCAAAATTATTGTTCTTTTTATTAAAATATATTATGATTTCAATTTATATTATCAATATATGTATATACATTAATAATTACAAGAAAAAATAAGTGTAAAAATTGGCATATATATATATATATATATCCTTTTAACAAACTTCGAAGGAGAAATTTTAGAACTCAATTTAATATATTTTAATTTGACTTTCTCGATAATGTCAGTTAAAAAATTACACTCTTAAAAACTTATAAAACCTAAAAATCAGTAGGATACTCATAATAAAATTCACAAAGCAAACAACTTTATTTAAATAACATGAACTTTAATTGTTAACTAGTGTAGTGACCCGTGCGATGCACGGTGAATGTGATATTGGACCTTTGCAGATGTTTTGTGTTGAACAATATGGAATTTGTTGCGTCGGACCATTGGATGGATGTTGAAAAAAAACTAATATTAATGAAATATAAAAATGTAAAACAAATTTCAAACAAATTATTCAAACTAAAGCACTATATTAAAAAAATACAAATTTTGAAAGACTTCTTGTACACCACATTTATTGCTTGCTTGTTTTTTGATTTATCGTCACCACAGACTAATATTTCAATCCCTTGCGATTGGTGACTCGGGAAACATCAACGTATAATTGGTCATGACTGAATACTGGATTCCTCAAAAATAGCCCGACATTGGAGAGAGAATGGTCTTGGTTCTTATTTATAGTCATGGCATACGATACACTCAGAGGAAACTGTCTTCGTTGAAACTTGAAGAGAATTCTGAGGTCCGATGAGGTCAATGTCATTCGCGGAATCAACACCTTTTGACATGCATTCGTTCCCGTGAGAATTTTAACTTCAAGTACATGTTTGGCGAGTCTCGTAATAACCAATCTACTGCCGTTATACAATCAAATCGAATGGTCCATGTTCCTCAATCAAATGAGTCGTTCAATTCAAATCTTGCAGACAATTTTGGAGATGTACTTTGATTGTCTGTAAAATACCAAAATGAGTCAGATACGAAAATGAGATGTTCACAAATAAAATATTTGAATTAAATGTAAGATAACTTATAATTACACAAATTAATTTTTTAAAAAATATATTAATCAAATTATTTAATGCAAAAAAGTACAATGTGAAAGGTGTGTATTTTACGAACTATTTTTTTGCCTAATATCATAACATTATAGGCACTAATATATAAAATGATAGCACTTTAATATTTAATTCAATTTGGAATTGTATAATATCAATACTAATATCATTCAAGCTATAGTGCAATTTATCATTTTTTGAACATTTTATTTTATAATTTTATATTTAAAAAGAAAAAATTAAACTTAACACATAATTAGTTTATTTTTTTATTTGAATTAATTGGTATCTTGAAATATTTGATTTATTTATTTTCAAATTTCTGGAGAATACACTTTTTTTGTAAAATATAAATATATCTATATAAAAAATCATAATTCGTACTTTATATATAAATTTAAATATGCATTCTAACTAATAATTTATTTGAAATACATAATTTAAATAAAAAATTAGAATTTATAATTTATATATTTAAATTTATAAATATAGTAATCTATAATTAATAATTATTTAAAATCTATATGTATGGCACTAATTTTTAAATTATTAAAAAAATTATAATTTAATCATTAACTAATTAACAATAACTAACCCAATTTAGTTTTATTATGATAACCCAATACAAATAATATATTCTTAACCCAGCAACACACTCAGCCCATTACATCTAATTAGGCCCAGTAAGTTTTTAGCAAAAAAAAATCTATGAAAATCGTATGATGCATGGTGAGAGTGAGCCTGATGGGGATACGTGTACTAAAATGGAGGGTGAAGATTGTCTCTGATACCACAAAAGGATAGAGATGACATTTCATTGTGTTAGGGCAACACATCACCTCCACCGCCATTTCATCTCCCAATCTCCTTTCTGTCATTTCTCATTTCATTTTCACACGTCTCTCTCTCTAATTTCAGACTAAAATTCAGGGTTTCAAATAATTACTTTTTTTTTTCATCTCCTAACAATGGTTCGAAAACCATTATTGTCTTATCTTTTTACAGATTTCACTAATAAGTTTTTTACATTTTTCGGTTCTTACTCTTAAACTTGTCGCCGATTTTTTATCATGAAATTTTGGGCCTTGTTTTTTCGGTTCTTACTATTCTTAAACTCCAATTAAATCATCATCGCCGACTTTTTTTCTCAAATCAATGAAATTTTTTACATCACTTATCAATCACATTCTTATTTTTTTATTATATTTTTCTCCATTACCAACTTTATCTACTTAAAATACTCTATATATAAAACCATTACAATCTTACAAATATAATATTATATATTCAATTAAAATATTCCACCACTATCAATTTTTTAAATTATTATATACAAAAAAACTTAACCAAACATAATCTCATTTCAAACCTACATAAACTTTCGTTTCATTTACTTATCCAAACATCACTAAAACCAATAAATTTAAAATTCATTTTCCAACTAAAACGTTTAAGAAATTTTTAAATTTGGGGTTTCAGTTTTAATTTTTCACTGTTATCTATCTATAAAATTTTTCTAACCATTAAATTTCGATTTTCATCACAAAACAACATTTGTTATCATCATTTTTCTTATTTAACTTCTTTTGTTATTTTTTTTGTTGTAATAGCCATCAATAACATTAGATCTGCTACATTCAACGGCGTATCAAGATAATTTTATACAAAGATAAGTTTTCCTGTCTATTTCTCTTCATTTTATTTGATTATTTTTTGATTTATTTATTCTTTTTTTTCCTTCATCCAAATCAAATCCGTAATGACTGATACGAAACCCAGAATAACTCACCTTCCGAAATCGAAAATCATTTCAACAGAAAAAAAAAATGGCCAACGAAAAAATCGGTGAAATATGGTGAAAACCAATTCAACTATTTCGAATCCGGCACTAGGGTCTAATATTTGGTTAAACCAGAAAGTACACATCTCCAAGATAAGTATTCTTTTTTATATTTGTTAATTTTTTTTTTAATTTTGTATGAATTTTAATATTTTTTTTTTATTTTTTCAGGGGTTTGAGATCTTCAATCCTAGCAACTGCACAAATGACAACTTCTCGTCGCAGATCTAAAAAAATATGACCTAGGTAAGAATGAAGCCTATTTATTTAAATTTTGTTCGGTTTTTAGGATTTTCTGTTTTTGTTTCTCGTATATGAGTATAAAATATTCTTTATTTTCTTTGATTTATAATATCCGTATTATAATATTATTTAGGATTTATTTAGTTTATTTCGGATTTTCTGTTATTAATGCAATCGGAATTTGTTTTTGGGAAGTTTGCTGTAAATAATCATATTAGCACTGATTCATCTCGAACTTGTTGTATATGCTGTGATTCATTTCTGAAATTTGTTTCACCACTTTCGTTTTCATTAGATTTATATTTTTGTTTTGTAGATCTGTCTGGAAAATGGAAAAAAAAATGTTAGATACCGGTTCTGTTTTTTAAATACAAAGTATGATGCATACTTTTCAAATAAAAACTAAAGTGCCTGTAATCAAAAGCCAATATCATAATGTAGTTCTTTGATACATTATTTGAAAAGGATATTTTGGTGGTTCTAATTGATTTATTTCTTCTAGGATTATGCAGTTTGAATTCAAACAATGATTTTTTTATAATCGACAAACGCAAATTTTATGTTTATGCTTATGAATATATTGATTCATATTTTGTTTGTATATATCAAGATAAGTCAATAAATTTTAAAGCCATTCATTTTTTCATAAAAATAATTAATTCTGCTATTAACATTTTTTTTTTGGTTCCAGGTTATATATTCTTATCACCATTACAAAATGGCCATAATTTTTGTATGTGTTAAGGAAAATAATTAATTTTTTTGGTCAATTTAATACAGTTTAGTATTTTATTTTCGAATGGATCTTAAGAAAAATAATTAAAATAATATAATGCTTATCTAAAGATCAGTATTATTGCCATAAAAAAATTCACAATTGACCAAAACATAAGTGTCATTAACAAAACAGTAAAAATATAAATCAAAACAGCTAATTGCCAAATCAAAACAGAAAACATGATAAATAAATATTGTTCAAAAACTAAAGTAATGAAAACAAATTATTAATGTCATTAACCAAATTGTAAAAACTCAAACCTAAACAACTAAGATTATGAAATAAAATATAACTAACCAAACAAAATAATAAAATAATATTCCAAAAGCAAAGCAATAAAAATCAAAGATTGTTATAAGGCCAAACCAAAGATTGTCGTCCTCTTTCTTGATAATACTCTTCAAATTTTTGCTATTTCTTGAAGATGAGAATTCCTCAAGTAAAGCACGCTTTGTACCTGAAGTTTCGAGAGAAGCTTCGAGTTCTTTGCTAGTTCTTTTGACACTTTTGTTTGGGTGTTAACCTCATATTTTGATGAATAATCCTATGAAAAAATAAAAAACAGGATTAATAAAATTTAAACACTAACATGAGGTTTGAAACTTAAAATATTAATTTCATATTTAATATTTTAATAAACAAACATTTATAAATTAAATACCTTTAACTGGGCTGAAAACGTCTGACAGTCCCGTGGATCCGATCGCCCTACAAAAGTAATAAGATCAGTAAAAATTGAAAACTAAAATCAACTTTCTTTTAACTTAATCAGTAAAAATTGAAAACTAAAATCAACTTTCATTTAAATGTATAAGTTACCTCGATATCGTGAAAAACACATTCAAAGCTTTGTATTTGATTTCAGTCGAATCAAATGAAGCTTAACCACCCATTGGATTTTTGTCATGTTCAAATCACGAATGAGAATAAACATGTGTGCCATTGATATTGATAGCTTATTAATATTAAGTTATGTCGACAGAGATTTTTAAATTACTGCTTTTCAGTTGTGCGTTGCGTGAGTTTATAATGAAATTTCATGACATATATATAGGTGAGCAATTAGTCTATATATGGAAAAATATGATTTTTTCTTGAAAAAAATATCTTAATTTATTTTAGGATTTTATCGCTAATTTTGCTAATCAAATTAATTTAATTACCATTTATATACCATTAATTCTCAATTTAATTCTGAATGTAATTCTTTACTTTGTGAGCAATTTAGCAGAATTGTTTATTGTTATTCGGTACCTTTTGGAAAGTCAATTTGATGTAATTAAGTTATTATGAATGTAAATTTGGAAATTTAAATGGATTGTTAATTTTACTTTGTTTCCATATTAACGATGCTTGCGCCACAATTTTCAACTTTCATTATTATCGATCATAATTTCCTTATTGTTGGTCATATTTTATTTATTATCGGTAATAATATCAAATATTATTTATTTATAATAGAAAAAATAAGGAAAGTCAATAAATTTTTAAATACGGAAAATCTACTGTATTTTGTCAATCGCTGAAAAAAATGCAAATAAGAAACGTTGACAATTGGAATATTTGACCACAAACAATATAGACATAGAATTTTTTTAGATTATCTTACCATAATTTGAGAAATGGTATTAACTAAATCAACAATAAAATAAGCAGCTAATTTAATATTGCCAGCTATGAAATTAATGAATTAAATATATATGAAAATCTAACATGTTTTTATTTAGTTAAACCCAAAAATGTTTTTTTTTTTCAAATTTTCGAATACTTCTTTATACACAACATTCATCGTTTGTTTATTTTTTGATTCGTCATCACTACAAACTAATATTTTCAAACCCTTACGATTAAGAATCGGGAAACCGCAACGTATAACTGGCCATGACTGAGCACTGGATTCTTCAAGTACAAACCGACAATGGAGAGAGATTGGCCTTGATTCTTGTTTATAGTCATTGCATAAGATACAATGAGATGAAATTGCCTCCGTTGGAACTTGAAGGGGATTCTAAGATCCGACGGTGTCAATGTCATCCGCGGAATCAAAATTTTATTACCTGCATTGGTTCCCGCGAGAAATTTTGCCTCAAGAACATGCTTGGCAAGCCTCGTAATCACCAGCCTAGTGCCATTACACAATCCATTTGAATGGTCCATATTTCTCAAGAGCATAACTGGAGTCCCGACCTTCAAATGCAACTCATGATTAGGAACCCCTGGACATTTTATCCCATTCAAAAATTCAGGAGTGTGCAGATCATGCAGGAAGTCAACATTAGCATCTGATTTACACGTGCTGTCAGAACTCAAATAGGTCTGGCCCTCCGATGAGTTTAAAGACGTCATATATTGATTTATAGTTCGACAACATTTAAGGTAGGAGCTAGTATAGCTCTTTCTTTCAAGTACGTCGGATCATCAATAGCGTCTTTAAACATTGGATAAGTACTTTCTACAATAGTTGCAATCGGATCACCTGAAGATTCAAGCCAGATATCTTCAGGTATATCAATCATGGCACAACCATAATTTGAACCTTCGATTGTTCCATCACCAATGCTTGCGATCCATTCTGAGAATTCGGCCAAATCTTTAAAATCACTGCTATCACCAAGGTTTTGAAGACGCATGTTCTTAGTCAATTTAAGGACAGTGCAGTCTTTCCACAAATATAACGCGTTAATGGACGCATTAAAAATATCTTGCCGAGTTCCCTTGGGAATAACAGGCAAGATCTGTCTAAAATCCCCACCAAGGACAACGGTTTTCCCTCCAAAAGGTTTATGTTCCAACATTGGGCCGATGAGTTTCAAAAGACCTCGTAAAGTCTCATCTAATACCTGGAAGCAATGCTTGTGCATCATCAGTGCCTCATCCCAAATTATAAGTTTAGAACGAATAATAAGCTCAGCAAGCGGACTCCCTTGATTGATATTGCAAGTTGAGTCCTGATGTGGGTTCAATGGAATAACAAATTGCGAATGTGCAGTCCTCCCACCGAGCAATAGAAGAGAATCTATACCGCTAGATGCAACATTCAGTACAATTTCTCCTTTCGACCTCAATCCTGAAGATAAAGCCTTCCACAAAAATGTTTTTCATGTTCCTCCATAGCCGTAGACAAAGAACATCCCACCTTTATTTGATCGTACAACACGTGAGTAAACTTTATGCTGCTCATCGTTAAGTTTCGAGATGAGGTCTTTGTTCTCTTGCAAAAGAACATCACGATCATAACGCAACTCGTCATATATAAGTCTATTTCGGTTGCTATGAATGGTGTCAGCATCGGGAAATTCCATTGAGTCAAAATCACGCAGACTCCTACCGAGATTTCGCAATAATTTCTCAATTTCCAACAACGTAAGATTCTTAATTTCGTTCTCACTCAAAACCAAATCTGTTGCATAAGATCATAATAATAATTATTTATACAAATTAATATTAATAAAAAATATAAAAGGTTTTAGTAATTAACATAATTTTTTGTAAATAATACCTTGATGTTGTAAAAGGCATCGACGTTTGTATAAAATATCATCAGAAAGAAATTCCCAACATTTGTCCCAGACATTATCTGGTCGGCTCAAGGAGTCGGACGAAAGCAATGATGCAAATAAACCTCTAAGATTCTCCGCAGAAGCCAAGGAGCTCGCTTCATTGATGGCATCAATATATTCCCTATCATCTTCTAACAATTCTAGAGCAAAGCAGTCTCTCGATAGGAAGAATGTTGAACACCGTCGACCTTCTTGTAGTCGTCATGACACGTTGCTCCATGAACAACATTGATAAGACACCTCAGATAGTACATATCACCGACTCAGGGGGACATAAAAACTCGCCCTATAGATTTGCCAATTTGTCTCAAAGATCCATTTTTCGAGATTCGGTTTCCACGTGAATTTTGTTGGAGATTCAAAGATAACGTTAGCTCTCTCACCTCAGGATAGATTTTATTCGCTTCCATCCATGCTAAAAACATACTTTCTTTTACCGAATCCTTCTTAAGAACGTCATCTATTCTTTCAGAATCTGAGAAAATAATGTTTTGTTCATCGGGAAGATGAAAACTTAAACGTTCAACTGGAGGATATTTATATTGAATTTCGAATCCCAGTAGTCTCCATGCTGCCTCGCAGGACGAAACATACCTACAATCGTAATACATGCTCACCCACAACAAGATTTCCAGATTCTTCGTCATTGCTACTCGTATAGAACGATGCGGTGACCCGGTAATTTCCTTTATTGACATACTTGAACAAATACTTTATCGACCTTGATTGGTTACACCATTCCACATTGATGTGAGCTTCATATTTCAGCAACAAATAACGATTGTGCGGCACAACATATCTGTTGTCAAGAGGTACTCCATTTTTTTCCACTATCCTCCCATCATTCCTACGTCTATAACGTGGATAACCTTCATCATCAATAGTCGTCACATCTACAAATGTTTCGGGAAATATTTAGTGCAAATTCCACCAGCCACGCAAGGAGAAGTTTTTCTAGCATCACCGCATGGACCATGTATCATATGGTCCTTCACTACCGCGTAATAACATGGGTCTAAACTCTCGTCGAGTATTTCAGCTGATATAATTCGATCTATATCATCGGCAATCGGATACTTGTTTTCTTTTGCCAAAAACACCAAAATATGGGCATGTGGCAATCCACGTTTTTGAAACTCTATCGTGTATATCACCGCAATAAAAACAAAAGGAAAAATTAGAAATATATTAATCATATTTGAAGAAATGGACAATTCAAAATGAACATACTTTAATCAAGCTCTTTGATCAAGGAACCATTGATTTTAAACATCAACAAACAATATTCGGTCCTCAGGAAACAATCTTTTTCTCAATGACAAAATTTGTGGGAGGTTTATAATCATCTCTATCGACATATGATCGATCACGCGAAAAATCTCTCTCACTCGTAAAGGTAGAAGGTAATTTTCGTTTTCCCGAGATTCCAGTGGATTTTTCTCCATGCAAAACGATATGTCTTATAAACCATCTTCACCGATTCAACGACAATAATAACAACCGGATATTGTAAATCCAAGTATGAAACAATTCAACTCAGGTTTTATCCGTTTCGATACGCGAAAAACTCTCACATTTTGTTTCCACTAATATATCCTTTTTTCTCAGACGTAAAACGATATGTCTGATCAAAATCTCCAACAATAAAGATATTGTAAAGCCAAGTATGAACATTCAACTCATTTAACTTGAAGATTTTGCATATTGTCTCCTAAGTGCTTGATCAAAATCTCCTAGCATCCGTATCTCCTCTCCTACCGATTAGACGCAAAAAAAAACATCACGTTGACCGCCTTCTAAAATCTTCTCCTTTGTCATTTTAAAAGTCTTAACTAATACATTGTTTTCATCTAGCATTCTCTTTAAATCATTGATGATCGACTCGTGTAAATTATTACGCTCACTCCTCGCCTAGAAAACAAAAAAAGAAATGAGGGACATATTACATAAACAATTAAAATCAAATTGAGATTGAAGAATAAACATACCCGATCGAGTTTAATCTATGGATATTTCATTGTCTCGTGTCATATATGTATAATTGTGCGGATTTTGAGTCACACCATTGGATGGCAACAAACTTCCCATTAGGTGATAATTTTGCCCATGCATCGGGAAAACAGGAGGACTCCGCCTTTATTTACGCGGTGTCAATCTTGCCTCCCATCGATGTGAAACAGGACATATTATTGTATGATCTGATATTGTCCTGGAAGTGCTTGCTCTTATTTTCCACTCCAAACCACAAATCTCCAAGCACAACAGGTGGTTCCTTGATGGGAAGAAGTTGAATTATGCCATGACCACAACACGAAGAATATCTGGGTTTGGATTTTGGATAGGAGAGTAACCTTTCTTCAAACCAAAACACCACGTAACAAAATTCACATTTGTATGTTGCATCTCCAATATCCCAATACTCTACAAAAAGTAAATGACACAGATATCACACAAATATATTAAGTGGAAATTTATTTATTAAATTTATAATTTCATTGCGAACTTGAATTCATAACATACATACCTTGTTTTTCAACTACGGATGTCCCATTTGACGAATAATGGGTGCAATCATTCTTAATGCCATCGAATATTGTTGTACCTTTAGAAATGGAATCCACACACGTAGATTCCTCACATGTTAGATCAATTATTTTTGTCGAGTCAAAAGACCTACTTGAAGACTCCCCTCTGCACTTTTTTTGTATGTTGAAATTGTTTTTGAAGACGACGTCCCTGTAATTGTAAAACCAATTTACTTAAATATATTCACCCCAAATGAAAATATGTAATTTAATTACGTAATTTATACAAAATAATAAAAAATTTAAAAACTAAATATACCATTTGTGATGTTAATAAATGCAGTTTTTTGCATTGAATTAACAATGTCACTTGACGACCCCTGCAATTCAAATGGTTTGGATACATTTGTACCAATCTTTAAAGATAGCAGACTGTTTTCTGAGAAAAAGAAAGAACATTATATTAGATTGATTTAAATAAACAAATTAAAAGTAATAAGAAATAAAATATATTAGAAAAAATATATTGGTAATTGATAGTACTAATTTGTATTAAATATTAAACACTACAAATAATTAAAATTAATAATTTAAAAAAAAGGAACGTACCATTTGTAATGACAGAATTGGGGATATAACTATCTGTATTAATATTTGTGCCATAACAGCCTTGTAAACCAACTAGTGTACACAAACCCGACGATGATTGCACATCTATTATGTGATGACATTGAAGGATATGTATTTGTGATGGTAATAAGCGAATGGTTTGATAATGGTCTTTTAGGCCAATTTTGCAAATCTCTTGTCGCATCCATGGTAGAAATCGACAAATTTGAGCTTCTCATATTTTTCGATAGATGAAAACAAAATAAGATCAATAATTAATTAAAGCGCACATGATATCATTAAAAATAATTCATATGTATTTACAAAAATTAATGAAATTATAAAAACCAAAAATAATTTTTTATTTTTAATTTTTGATTAATGAAAAAAAAACTAATTATATACTTATTTATAATATAAATTTATTATATATTTATTTATCATATAATATATTTATAAGTATATAAACAATTTTCGATTTTGTATAAATCATATTATTTAATTTTATTACCAATGGAAAAAAAATATAATTATTATCTAATATATTAAAAGGTATAAAAATATAATTTTGGAAGCTAAATTTTGTTTAGATAATTTAGATAATATATCTTACAATTAATTTTAATAGATTGATCTTCTAATTAAATTAATATTTTTGGATAATAATTTAATCAAACATTATTACCAAAATAATAATTTTTCGAACTGAAAAGAAATATTAAATAAAATTAATTAACATTTTAATTTGTAGTACATTTATTTAATTTTTTTAATTTTATCTAAAATATTGCTATTATTTATAATAAATATCAAAAAAATAATTCATATTGGGCCATATTTTAAAACATAGTATTGAGTGGTATACAATTTTAAAAAATTGGAACAGGCCCAACCCTTTTAAAAATATCTGATCCTTTTGTAAAGCCCATACTCTACACACAAATACACCAATTTCTCTTATTAAAAAAAACGAAAAAAATAATAAAAGAATCACAGCCATCCGATCTAAGATCAGACGGCCAAAAGGTATCCATGTGTGTAAACAACATTTTGTAGAAGGATCCAGAATGTTGGCAACGTGTACGATGGTAATTTAATGCATGATCCCCAAAAATCGAAAAAAAAATAAAAAAAACACTGGCCATCCGATTTCAACTCGGATGGCCACAACACATCCCACCCAAACCACCCACCCTCATTTCGAGAATTGCAGAACATGGTTTTGTTCTTGTTCATTCATCTCACTCTCTCTTATCCGAAAAACCACTCTCTCTCTCTACGTGAAACCCTAATCTCTACTCTGTCATTTCTCTCCATTTCGAAATGAACCGAGTTCGGCTCTAACTCACCCCCATCTCTAATCTCTCAGTCTTTTGGTAATCTATGTATACCACTTAAGACTGGGTGTAATTTTAGAAGATGGTACATTTTTTGGGTTTGTTTTAATATTTTTTTCCGTTCATTTTCGAGTTAGGGTTTCCAACATTAAACCTGTAAATGTTCATGAGATGGCTTTTTTGGGTGGTTTTCGCTCATTTTAATTGGTTCTATACATGGTTTTTCGAACATTTACCTTGTAAATAACTAAAATCCAGTGGTTTCTTCATAGCCACACGGTTTTTGTCGATTTACAAACATTTTCATATGTAAACCAAAAAAATCTTATGTTTTTTTCTAACGGATATGTACGTTGTTGGGTAGATCTGCCAGATTTTAATGTATATTTTTGGGAATTTACATGAAAATGGACCAAGAATGCCAAAAAATACCAAACGCTTGAAGATCTGCTGATATTTTGAGGTTCACCGGTTTTCCATTTTTAAGAACTGATTTACTACATAACATTCATGGTCTTGAGCTGTAATCGGTAAGTCTTATATTTTTTTGTATTTTTTTTCGATCTTTAGTTAACAGATCTTTCTGTTTCGTATTTTTTTAACCAAAAAAAATATTTATTACAAATTACTTTATGGTATTTATGTAAAAATACAAACGATTATCTCCTACATTATTTTTGTACTGAGCGATAAACAGTAAGTGTTAGATTTTTTTATATTTTTTTCGATATTTGGTTAACAGATCTTTAAGGTTCTTATTTTTTTTTAAAAATAATATATTTATTAAAAATTACTTTATGGTATTTATGTGTAACATACAACCCATTATCTCCTATATTATTTTTATACTGAAATTTTAATTTATTTTCTCATTTTCTTTATGTTATTTACAGACCAGTTAAAGTCTATGTTTTGCTTTTTTTTTTCTTACAAAAAAATAATTATATACTAAAATATTTGTAATTTATTTTCGTAGAAAATTTTAACTAATAATCCGGATATTTTTTAAGACTTAAATCTTACTTTATTTATTTTTTTCATTTTGTTTACGATTTTAGCAGATATGTTAACCTTTATGCTTCTAGTGTTTTTATTACAAATAAAAACTTAAAAATCTTCATTTTTTGTGATTATAAAAATGAATTATATTTTTTTATAAGATATATAAGTTCAATATGATAAAATATTTTTCTCTTTATTACAGTTACTAAGATTAAAAAAATGAAGTATAAAAAATATTTTTCTACTATTAAATAATTATTTTATTTAGCTAGTCTTACAAAATCTAAAAAACAAATACTAAGAAGATTAAGAAAAATAATTTATAATTATCAGGTTAATTTTTTTTAAGATCCTAATTGTCTAAATATAGTTTGACAAAACTTTTAGGTTATCACCAACTTGACCATACTCTCAGAAAGTATTGGAATCCTGTTGGAGAATTTGTCTATTTTAACTGCCTTATTGTTTTATTTATGAGATGTAAAATCTCTGTGAAATTGAATCAAAATTAGAGAAAGGATGGTGTTGAAATAGATTTGGTGTATGGAACGGAGTTTCACTATCAGCAACCAAAAAGATAAGTATTGCAATAATATTCATTTTAAGTTTTAATTTACATTTACTTTTATATGATCAATTCTGACTTTGTTATTTCTTGTAAGGTGGGAAATTTTACAACAAAGTTATTTGGTGATTCGTAAATATTTAAGGTAATCCTCATTTTTTATTCTCATTTTGTAGTTTGAATATCATAATAACTTTGGAGTATACGAACATATTCAGTTGTATGAACATAGAATAGATAGATATGTATCCTGTAACTCAGATAAAATACAGAAAAAATAAACAAAAACTTTACAAAAAGATGAAAAACCTAACAGTTAAGAACTGTACATATTACAGATAGGGATAGGTATCAGAAATAAGTATTGAATATAGTGATGAGAAAACAATGACATTTCAGAACATGAAATACAATTGACAGTAAATAATTACAACTATTTGTTTACAACATATAAAATATATAGAAGCAACATACCATTTTCATGTTCTGAGTTCCTATTTCTCTTAATTCCAATAACAGAGTGTCCTGTTAGCTTTCTCATCGTTATGGATAGGAGAATTTACAGTTTATAATGAAGAACTATTACATATGTTGAGATATTGTGTGTTTTTCTGCAAATCCGTTTGGCATGAATGAAATAGTTTATATAGACTGTGGATGCGTATATATGGAATATTTGTGATATGTTAAATAGTATCTTTCAATTTAGGTAATTTTTTTAATTTCTATACATCACATGTGTACAATTGAAATATTTTTTTTAATGTTTATAAAATCACAATTTAAATTAACTATTTAGTCAAAAGAGAATCTTATATTTGTTATATAGTGGGATAAAATAAATGTCCTTAAACTGATGATTGCATGAAATATCTTTTGATACACTAAGTCATTTTAAAATGACAGGTATGGTATTAAGATATTTTAAAATTGTCTGTATTATATAATTCGATTTGTTACTTTTAGAACAAATGTGTTTCTTGGGAGTTCAAATATCTTAATAAATCTACTGGGATAGGATATTAAATCTTACATCAATTTTAGTTTGTAGTTAATACGTGTCTGTTATTGTTTTAATCACACGTGATCGGTATGACTCCAATTTAATTGTTGATTGTGTTTATGTTTGAATTGTTATTTATATTGAACTTTGAGGAAAAAACCCTCTTGATCCTGCTCCTAGAGAGTAGTGGAATCCTGTTGGGTTCTCAAAGGATGATTGATGTGTTTATTTACAATTTTTATTAGTCTGAATGTATGTTGTACCAGTTTACATGTTTATTTTGATTCCAGCATTCCTGTAACAATTACAGATGTAGGACTTAATAGTGAAATTAAAATGAAAAATAAGTCTTAACCGATTCAGAAGAGTAATTGTAAACTTCCAATAGAACTGAAATACAAAATAATTTTTTTTAAAAAAAATTACCTAAATCCCAATAACATAGAAAATCTTAACAAAGTCCATAGCTACAATGTCCATTTGCAAAATAGATTGGCAGTAATATTAAACTGAAAAACAAAATCAATGAATACATCGAATGTAAAATAAAAATATTATTAAAAATATTGTTATCATATATTCATTAAAATATAACTAACACACATTAAAATTGTCTTTGAAAATTAATTATTTAATGAGAGATTGTGATCAAATGTCTCGAAAAAATATAAGACTAATAGGTATTTTTAATTTCAATAATTAATAGTACTTCAGTTTTCATTATCACAATAACTTATTAAAGGATATGTTGAAATTGAAGGTTAATAGTTAAAAACATTAAAATAAAAATAAAACTAATAGAATCTTATAAATTCAGCAATAAGAAAATTGAATATGCAAATGAAAAGAAACTTTTATTAATAGTACTGAAACCATGCAAATGGAAATCTGAACTGATATAAATTGTAACAAAATACCCAACTCCTATAATTGGTTTTTCAAAAAACCAATAATCTAAAACTAAATTTAAGACAAAATTGCTATTCACTATCTATCTAATCCTTTTTCTTCTTTATAATGCTTTTCATCTTCATGCTCGTTGTTGAAGATGAAAATTGCTCATTCAAAGCCCTCTTTGCAAGTGGCGACGCATCGGACTGATTGCGTTTGCCAAGAAGCTTGCTAGGTGTGCTAACTTCGTCCCCCGATGAACTCTCATCTAACTCCTATGAACACAAAATAACAAATTTTAGAATTTAAAATTTAATAGAATACATATAAAAAAAACTGAAAGATCAGATTCTTACATTTTCATGACGAAGTTTTTCTCCTTGAAGTTTTGATAAGTAGTCCGATTCCTTCAGAATATAAAATAAATTTTGTAAAAAAACCAAAATAATTAAATAATTATATGTTTGGTAGTTAAAATCTAACAATTACCTGACTCTCAAGAGAAGTAGCTCCATATTTCCAAACCAAATCTTGGTCCGCTGTCAACTTAACTACTGAAAAACTCCGGCATAATTCCGTAGTTGTTCCTCTTTAATTTGTACTTTGAAAAGTACCATCTTGTCAATTTGAGCTTTCAAATCGGGGGCCACTCACCCATTTGAAATCGCCACCTTCCTCTTTCTAAATAAATACATAATAATACAAGTTTTTTAATATATATATATATAATATTTTGATATATGGATTAAATAGCTAATCTTTCCGAAAATTACAAACCACGAACAATTTCATTCCTTAAATCCACACAAGATTTCCCTATCAACATCTCACATTCTCTATCCCAACAGAGCAATGTGACACTTACAGATTCATCAACCACTTGAAAGTTTATCATATATCTATTAATATAAAAAATGTAAAATTAAAATTATAAATTAGAAACCCATTAAAAGCAATTTAATTTTATAATTTCAATTGTAATGAACATTAAAAAATTACCGTATACGCCAGATTTCGCATTGATCACACTTGATGCAAGAAACGGATCAACAATTTGGATGCGTTTTTTTGGTACATCGTGTGCAAGATATGTACCGCCATTCATCCGAGATACCAATAATTCGCACAAACCCAAAAACTACCGGCCTATACAATAATTCAAATTTAAAAATTAGAAGATTAAAAGATTAAAATAATTATTTAAAAAACAGACTTAAAAATTGTAAATAAATTACAACATCATTTGCATATAGATGTTCTAGCGGCTTCAATGAGAACTTTGGAGATTCTAGATCCTCCAACACACTTGTAGACCGTGGATTTGAAACATGGCTAATCAAAAATGTTAGATTATTTATGGCCAGAAGACTGAAATAGTAAAATAATAATCAATAACAATTTAATAGATGATTAAATATAATGAATAATATTTATTCATACAAACCTTCTCTTAAAATCTTCAATTTCCTCAATGGCTTCATTAACAATCAGCTTTGTAACATAATAGCTGTTAGACACCTTCACTTATTCTGTTTAAAAATTAATCAAAAATTAATTAATTTAATTATGATGGACAGAAGAAATATTTGTTGAACACTGGATTTGTAACATAATAGCCAATAATGAGATACCTTTAAAAACTTTGGCACACCCCATTTGTAGAATCACAACAATAGGGTCGGATATGTTATTCTCCAAATGAGGAAGAATTTGTTCTACGCAATCTTCCCAAAGTGTACACGAAAGACGCCTATTCCTATAGAAATGTAAGGGTTAGTTTACATTAAAATGAAGTGTGCATAAATTAATAAGAAAATTACTCTAAATCTTCTAGGATTATCTCGATGAATCTTGTAACCCTCCCATCAATGTCCTTATTTTGTGCACTGTGCATTGAAACAACTTTCCCCATGGCATCTGGAAAAAAATAGTAACAAAAAATTCATATATAATTCAACAAAATAATTTTAAAGTAAATAAAGCAAAAAAAAAAAAAATATACCTAACAACATTGCATCATCCACCTTATCCGGATTAGCTAAATCACCAAAATTCTGGAAATCAAACATAAATCTCGAAAAAGACTGCTCAAACATCTCAAATACATGAGTTTTGCCACAAAACAATATCTTATGTTTTGTGGATGTGGTTCTATACTTGTCCGTTTGCTTTGTTATCAGAAAATCCTTTATGACATAGACATATCCCTCTTTGAACATCTTTTTGAAATTAGCAATCTGGAATTTCCTTATGGTGGCATGAATGCGGTCACCCTGTAATAGATTTCAGTGAAAAAAAATTTAATCATAAATTTATGAGTACATAAAACATAAAATAAAAAGACAATAAGGAATACAAAATTACTTACCACACTGTCATGGAAAACACATTCTAGTGTACCAATGATATGTTTATCCGTGAATGAGGGCTTCTTGTATAATCGAATAAGTCTCAGTTTGACAACCCACAATTGTTGGGTATTGTTGAGGTCGCGAATAAGAGTAACGAATGGTGCCATGTCTATTTCTGATGTTCGATTATTTGCTGAAAGAAAAAAGGGTTTGCAGAGAGTTTTTGAATTGCTGTAATTTTTTAGACTGCTATGGTGCAATATTTATACTGTTGATGGAGTGTTGTTGTAAGGAAATTGGAGAAAAATATTTATTGTTAGATTTTTATTACTGTTTTTACTTGCAAATTTTTACCATAGATAGTTATGAATGCAATTGATAAATTCCGAGATGTGGGATTTCGTACATCTACTGATATTCTCATCGAATTTATTACCAAATTAAACAATTTTTTGCAAAAATAGAACAATGTTAAATTGGTCTCAAATTTTTTACAATATAATTTGATATCTATTTAAATTCTTTAGGCTGAAAAAAATTCATATTCACGTTTTGTTTCCATATTCAAAAAGTGTTTGATACTTTCCAGAATTAACAAATATATGACTATAAATCTGTTCTTTTTTTCGAAATAAAAACTGCAAGAAAGAAACGTGTCAGATGGTTTTAATATTAGAAATCAACTTTCAATTAACAATAGTTGACCAAATCAACGAATATTTTAAATACCAAACTTAACATTTGTTATTGCCGTCAATCTCAGAAATTGGTACAAACAATTATTTAAAAGGTCAAACTTAACAAATAAAAAAAAAGGATGATAATATACCGAAAATAAGACAAATTGGTCAACTTTTATAAAATCCCACTGAAATTTTTTCTAGAAATAGGTGTTTAGGCGGGAAAACAGATTTAGAAAGGGGTTTGTTTGTTTATATATATATATATATATATATATATATATTAGAATGCACATAAGTCGTAAGAAGAAAAATTAGAAAAACTTAAGTTTTGATATGTAACAATTTAACATTGGCAGTGGAAGATCTACTGGGGTTGTCAAGTAGCATGGGTATTATTTGCAATGACGAGGTCTAGGTTTGAGTATCTATAATGACGGGCCGAACTTTTTAAAAATAGAAAACAAACATTGGCAATGGAAGTAAATTAAATTTTAATCTATATATTAATTCAATTACTAATGTGTGATTTATGATAAGAATTTTTGCACGAATTTGTTGATAGTACTTATTTATTATATAAAACTATCCATAACAAGCTAGTTTGAGGAGTTATTTTAAACTTGAGGTATGAATTTCGGTCACATTATTGCGTTATTTCCAAAAATTATGTGTATAAGTATTTAAAAGATCAAGATATTATACTGCTTAATTTTGAATAGATGCAATGATTTTTAAAAACTATTTAGTAGTTATATATAAATATGAATTTGTGAAAAATATACATGATTGAGACAAATTGCAAATCTTGTAGTTGCTTAAACAACATAGAATACTCGCATAAAACTTTGTATAAAAAGTGTAACGATGATTTTATAATTATAAACTGTTCAAAAATTAAGAAGAAGTTTTTAATAAAATGAAATACTCAAGTATGATTTCAGAATGTAATTTGATTAACATATAGTTTATTTCTCAAAAAAAAAACATATAGTTTAATTTTTAATAATATAATTTAAAGTAACACCAAGTGTCCTATATCCAAACTCTCTCTCTCTCTCTCTCTTTGAATAATTTACCCTTTTTTTTTGTGCGTCGAAACTCTTTAAATAATTTAAACTTTTAAATAAAAATTAAATTCTTAAACATTATATTTTCAAAGTTTTCCAATCACATATATCAACATACATAGAGGACTTTGTCATTTAAAATTGAGTATTGTGCAGAATAGTGTATTTATTGTACTTTCTGTAAATTCTCAATAATTTATATGTTCGTTATTATAGTTCCAAATAAAAAGAAAATACAAATATACATCATAAATTGAAAATTAAATATAAAAAAGTTATTTCGATGTTATTTTATGCTAAATAAAAGGTAGTTAAGTTTAAGGATAAATGATTATAGACTTGTGAGACGGAGCCCCAACACCAACTTCAAGCCCAATTCGGTTATGTTTCAGCCGACCAAATATTAAAATAAACCATTTTGGCTTCGAAACCTTTGAACCCTCTGACTTTGCGGAGCTCTTCGGAAAACTCAGGTGGCCGCAACTTCGATTTCATCAATAGGCTTGGGTTCCAGCAACGGCGCAAAGTTTTGTCGTCCAGAGAATGGTTATTTCACTGCGTGAGTCAGGATTGGAGTATTTTATGTTCATTTTCGCTGGGTACGAGTTTGCCACAGAAGATTAAATCTTCTGGATTGGAAGTCTCGGATCTGAAAACATAACAACTCAAAGATATCCGTTGGTTTGAAAGAGATTTCCATTTATCTGAGCCTTGTATGAGTTGTTGTTCTTTGGTTCATCGGAATTTAGTGGGATAATGCAAAGGGCCGATGGTATCTTCCTCCTCTTCTTTAACTTCTTTTTTGGTGGTTTTGTTTTCTGATCTTGGAATTTGGTAACATCATTCATTTCAAGGGAAAAAAGATGGAACAAGTTTAATTTGGGTGGGGTGATAAATTTGCCCGTGAAAAAAATCAAGAATAACTTTTAATGTTAATAATATTAGTTTTTACGTAAATAGTATTAATTTCAAGTAAAAAGTAATAGTATTAGAGGAAATAGTATATAATTTTAATAGATACAATAAGTATTACTTTTACAATCAAAAGTAATACTTTTCAGAGAAAAACAAATTCTTTTCAGGTACTACTAAATACTTTTTAGGTAAAAAACTAATATTTTTGAGATGAATAACTAATACTTTTAGTTTAATATGTAATGATTTTTACTTAAATGTGTAATAATTTTACCTAAACATGTATTACTTTTCAGTTCAACACAATACTTTTTGAGAAACAATAATACTGTTCAAAGTAAAAGTGATAATTTTCGAGAAAAAAACTAATACTTTTCAGGCGAAAAGTGATACTTTTTGAGGAAAAAACTAATACTTTTTAATTATCGTCACACCCGCCTGTTAGCTAATATTTAGGAAAATGCCACCGGTCTTTTGGGCCGGGTCACCGGGCATGGAGGATCCGTCTCACATAATATGGCCCGTGAGATGGTCTTAATGGGTTTTTGCCTGAAATTAAGGAGACATGTGGTTTAGAATGTTGGAATAATCTTTAGTGAATAATATCACTTTAATCCAGGAGCTTTCATATCGAATTATCAAGAATCAAAGACTAGATTGTGGAAGCGTACATGACTCCATAGCAGTTGAATCCTTGGATTTGGCCTTCTATAGATCTACACTTCTCGAAGCTTTTCAGAGAACCCTTTAGTTTTCTCTGTATGTTTCTATCTGACGATGGGATTGCAGAATAGAATGTACTAGACGTATGACCTAGGAACCATAACCCTTTTATAACTGTATTATATTGGGTATCGTATTTTAGTCCATCATTAAAATAGGGATAACCCATTAAGTATCTACACATTAAAGGCCCACACCCTATTAGATACATTAAAGACCAATTCCTTAACCCTTATTTGATCACTCATAATATGGGCTTAACTTTATTTGACAGTCCACAATACATAGTTATTTCACATATAAGTCCAATGTTGGATTAATAATCCAACAATCTCCCACTTGGGCTATATGTGTATCCTTATAATTATGTATTGTAAAAATAACCATATGAGCTCAACTTTGATGTCATAACCAAATGTATCTATAACCAATTCGGTCCATTAATCGTACCAACGTAGGATCAAAGCGGCCTTCGTTATATGTATCGTAACTCGACCCATCAATGGTCACATATGCCAATACAATTAAATACATGGATCATGATGTGGATGTGTAGCATGGAAATTTCATGCAATGTGATCTTTACATGTCTATTTCTAACTGGTCCATTTTACCTTAGTGAGATCAAACAATGCCAGAATCAAAGTATAAATGACCTGAAACTTTATCTCTGCAGAGTAAAACCTTAAAAATATCCTTAAACTAAAATAACTGAAAATGTGTCTATATCAAAAGAACATTATAATTACAAACTTCTACTAAAACTGAATATCCTTTAAACTGTATACGCTAAACAGATTGGACAACATATGAGCAACAAGCTCATGAAACCTTTGGGTGACAATCCCTTAGTGAACGAATCCGTAATTATGGAGTTTCTATCAATAATGTTCTATAGACACCTGTCCACTTTGGCTTATTTCTTTAATAATTAGGAACTTGATGTCTTTATGTTTGGTCTTCATCGAGTTCCTATTGTTTGGAATATAGCCCTGCTGACTCAATGTCACAAACTTAGTAGTATTTTGATACCATCTACATATGCAGCCCCCTGACAAACTTTGGCAACTATAATCCATGATTTGGATGTCCCATTACACGTTATGAATTTTGCTACCATGGTAGAAGAGTCTATGTAGTAGACTCTTTAGAACTCTTCCACAACTGGCAAAAATACATAGGCCAACTTAGATATCATGTTATCTTGACATCCAATAAAATCAAAGTCGGTATACCGAATGATCTCAAACTGATCCGACCTCTGATATGTGAGCATGTAAACTTTTTTTTATCCATAAGTATCATAGACTTGTTTGGCTGCTTTTCAAATATTATATATTCCTGACTTACTCATATATCTGCCAAACATCCATACAATATACGCAATACTCGACTGAATACATACCTAAGCGTACATTAGACTCCCTATTGCTGACGCGTAAGGAATCTTCTGCATTTTCTTTTCCTCATCATTCTTAGGGCACCTATTGAGACTGAACTTGTCTCCCTTAGCCATAGGGTTATCATGGTTTACAATCCTGCATGCCATTTGAAGGACCCTTTGTGATACAGCTCTTTTGTGATAATTCAGAGTACTCCGAGAATGATCTTGGTATTTTTGTATCCTAACACAAAAGAGACATCACTAAAATATTTCATCTCAAAATTCTTAATCAAAAATATCTTTGTGTCGTGCAATAAGCATATATCATTGCTGGCAAGCAAAATGTCATCGACATACAAAACCAGAGATATATACTTGCTCCCACAGAACCAATGGTACATAAAATCATCGACCAAATTCATCTCAAATCCAAAAAGATGATCACTTGATGAAATTTGAAATACCATTGTCTAGATGGTTGCTTGAGCCCAGATTTCTTAAGTTTGCGAACCATATTCTTTGAGTCTTCCGTCACAAAGTTTTCTGGTTGTATTGTACATTATCTCATCAATGTCATCATTGAGAAACGACGTCTTTACATCCATATGATGTAACTTAAGTTCAAAGTATGTCACCAATGCCATCATAACCCTCAAAGAGTCTTTCAAAGAAATTGAGAGAAGATCACTTTATAATCGATGCCTACTTTCTATGTAAAGCCATTTGCGACAAGACGAGCTTTTCACCTTCCCACATTGCCTCTTGAATCCATCTTGGTTTTAAATATATATTTGCAACCAATGATTTTCGCACCTTACGGCAATAGGATAAGTTCTCACATGTCATTGTCCCCCGTGGACTTAATCTATTCATTCACGGGCATCAGTCTAATTTTGAGAGTTGGAACTTTCCATGACTTGATAGAAGTTGATTAAATCATATTCCATAATTCCAATGCCAACCTCATTTTCTTGGAGAAATGCAATGTAGTCATCATCTGGCATTGCACTTCTTCTTTCTGTAGTGGATCTCTTTAATGGCATTAGTTCTTGAGGTTGTAGAGTTTGTTCATCTGGAATAATTTCTGAAATAGGAGGTTCTCTGACATTGTCTTGGTTTGTATCTTGAAGAAGGTTAGGAATGAAATTCCGATCAACGCCAACAATACGTGTGGGAATAACAATGTATTCCTCTTCAAAGACAAAGTCCTTAACTCTATCTCCCCCCGCAAACACAACATCCTCAAAGAACTGGGCATTTGCTGACTCAAAAATAATCTTAGTTGTGGGATCAAAAAAACTTGCACTCTTTAGATTTTTCAAGAGTATCCAACAAAATAACAACTAATTGTCCTTAAGTCCAGTTTTTTTCTCATTAGGCTTGTAAGGCCTTGCCTCATCTAGACATTCCCAAACGTGCAAGTTCTTCAGACTAGGCTTCTTGCCCGTCCAAAGTTCATAAGGGATTTTGTTAGTCGTTTTAGTTGGAAGCCTTACTAAGGATATATGCTGCAGTCTTAAGTGTTTCTTCCTAGAGTGATTCTGGTAAGATAGAATGACTAATCATACTCCTCACGAAATCCTTAAGCGTTATGTTTCATCTTTTAGCAACACTATTTATAATAGCAATTCGACTTAGTGTATTGTGGGAAAGTACTGCATTCCTCTAGGAATGGCAAACGATCCTAGACGTTGTTCACCTGAACCATCATATCTGCCATTGCATACACCATTACGATCATATGTGATGTTTTTAAACCTTTTGTTGAGTTGATTCTCAACTTCAGCATTATATGATTTGAACACGTCTAGTGATTGTGACTTTTCATGAAAAAGAACATGTAGCCATATCTAAAATATCGTCTATGAACGTTTTAATATATTGTTGGCCATTCCAAGCAACTGTAGGAATGACCCATAAATATCTGTATATATAAGTTCTAAGACGCTCGAAATCCAATTGGCTACAAATCTCTTTTATTGGTTTATTTTCTACTTATACATCATGTACTTAAAAGTAGGACTAGTTGGATGAAGCAATATTGTCTGTCAAATAAAGGTTATTGTTAAGAATTGGAACTAACCAATTTTGAATCATAAGACAAGCTAAATTTTTCAATTTCTGAATGAACAGGAATAACTGAATTTGTCCAAAGTAGAAATAGAAATCAAGTTCCAAATATATTTTTCTATTATTTCAACCATAATTTTCCTGCATTTGCCTATTTTGATGTATCTTTCACCATCATTTAGTTTTTGGCAATGGAGGCAACCTCTTACAAATACATTGGTGTGAGTTGATGAACTAAAATCTTTCCACCATGTGTGCAAAGATACCAAAGCTAAGTTAACCTTAAAATAAACCATACTTAAGTATCGTACTTTATTCTTCTATATTTTCAATTCATTGCTTTTTATTCTTCAAAGTTAAGGCAATATTAACCCTTTTGTCTCATATTGCTTCAGCTTTTTCTCTTTCTGAGTACAGTTATGCGATGACTCATTTAGAGAATAAATCTCATTTTAAATTGTCGACTCACCTTAAACTGGCTAAACTGTATCGAAAGAGTTAACAAAAACTAAATGCACTAACAAGTTCTCAAAGAGATCTAACTTAAGTGTTCTTATTTTTGAAGCAATACGAGACATATCTATAGTTTATTCTTGACATTACCTTTACTCTCATAACTTATTGAGATCATATTTGTCAAAATCGTACTGAGTTTAACCTTTCGTTCTTGACAAATATTTTCTTAATATCCACAAGGAATTCCTTAGCAATAGTTACCTTTCTACATGAAGTGCCCTTTTTACATAAAAAATCATATTGATGCTGACAGAAATCCAGGAGCTTTCATATCGAATTATCAAGAATCAAAGACTAGACTGAGGAAGCGTACCTAACTCCATAGCAGTTGAATTTTGGGATTTGGCCTTCTAGATCTACACGTCTCGAAACTTTTCAGAGAAAATGATGTGATTTGATGAATGAAAATACATAATTTCCTTATCACGATTAGCTTGCAAACTCTATTTGCTTCTATATATCTTTCATCTTATAATCATTAGCCTTACAATAGTTATATATGAAAAATTAAATGTTATATGGAAAATAAATTGAGTCAATTGTTATATACGACAATACATAAACTTAATTAACACGTTTATATTTGATTGGATTAAATTTTGATAAAATCAATTGAGTCAATAGTTATATATGGAAAATTAATTAATACATTATAAGGAAAATCAATTAAGTCAATAGTTATATACAAAAATACAGAAATTTAATTAATACGTTGATGATAAACTGATAGTAAATCAATCTATAATTGGAAGAATAAGGTGGTGACATGGTTTGCCACGTGGCTGAACATGAAGGTGACACATGGATTTGGAAGACTAAGGTGTTGACACGTGTACCAAATTGCAGAGGTGATGACATGTGACAACTTGTTTTTTTCTTTTAGTATATAGGGTTGATTGTTATGAAGTCCGAAAACAATGTAATCAATAGATAGAATTTTATTTGACTAAAACAAATATAATATAAAATCTTGAAAAAGAAAATGTAAAAACCAAAAATTGGAAACTAAAGAGGATTACAAAAGATATATATGTCCTGGTAAAATTCAGAAGAAAAATTAAAAGAATATTATACATTTGTTAGATTTGACATTTTTATGATTAAACCTTTTTTCTTTGAAGGAGTTTTTATGATTAAACTTGATGTCACTTGGAAACACACCTTAAAAAATTCAGGTTAGAGAATGATACTTATAAAATCCAAGTACGGAAGTAACTTTGTTTTGAAATGAATATAATATAAAGGTTTGAATTAAGAACCAAGGAGTCTAAAGATTGTCTAAAAAAACTAAAAAAAAAGAAAAAAAAAGTTATTTAACATGTAGCAATCTACACAAAAACTCATATGAGACCGTTAAATGGGTCTGACCCGTTAGACGGATCCAACCCGACCCAGTGGAATTTTTGTAATTTCACATCTAGCAATTTTTTTTTGTAAATTTTAATGGGTCTTTTTGTATTCACGTAAAACCTTTTTAATAATCGTGTACTTTCAGTTCTCAGCGGTTTTTTGAAGAAACTATACTTGTCTCTCCCACTCCCTTTTTTGAAATTAAACCGTCATTTCACTCCCTTTCATTCCAGAGCTTTTTCGGCTTTTCTTTTAAAAATTTGAAAGTTTGTTTTGAAGGTCATTTGTTTGGAGGTTTTTGTTCGGAAGTTTCTTGCTAGACGAATCCTTTTTTTGTTCGGAGGTTATTGAAATCTTTGTGTTCTCTTCACAAGTTAATGAATATGTGCGATTTTTATCGAGTTTTCCATTTTATGGTCAATTTTTGCTTGGTTGATGTTACTTTTTTTTTTCAATTTATGGACTTCAAAACTCTAGTTTCGTTGAGTTTTCATATTTAGGATTTTTAGTTGATCTTAGTTTGTTTTGAATTCTTGAGTTCGAAACCCTGGTTTTATCTACATTTCATATCTAGGGTTTTTAGTTGATCTTATTTTGTTTCAAATTCCGTGTTAAAGTGTGATAAAATGTATTACTAGTTATTCTCAATATTATTAGTTGTTACACTGAAAAGTGTTATGAGATATATTACTAGTTACTCTCAATATTATTAGTGTTATGTGAATATTATTAGTTGTTATGCTTTACAGTATTACTAATAAGCTCTCTATTTTTATGTGTGTAGTATTAGAATGCGTACTAAGAATTTGGCGATGAAGTCAAAACATGATCAGCCTTCCTTGGTTTTGGCGCCATAAGAAGATCGATTAAGTGAAGAATATGTTCCCCCAAAGAGGAAGAAGGAAATAAAAGAGAAGGAAGTTAGTGAAAAAAGACGAACTGAGAGCAGGTAATATTATATAGTTTGTAGTTATTATCCCATGAAATGTAATACTAGTTACTTTGAAGAGTATTAGTTTGTACACTGTAAAGTATTATTAATGAGCCCATGTTTTTCATGAAATGTATTACTAGTTACTCTTAATAGTATTAGTTGTTACACTATAAAGTATTAGTAATGGAGGCCCCTATTGTTTTGTGTAATTGCAGTGATTTTGTGACACAATGTAGACTGCAGTCTTTGTGATGTAATATCCAAATTTTCTACTCAACAAAATAAGCACATAGAGGATATTAGTTTTGGAGGTTTATTAACAATGGCTGGGGTGAATGCAATCTCCACAAAAATGTTAAAGTGGTTGGTTAATAATTTTAGGGAAAATATTTTTTTCCAACCTGAACTTTGACCAATTTTACACTTGGGATAAATATTGTTAACACCCCCAACTATACAGGTTTTTACACTTTGCCACCAGAACTTTAAAACGATACAGTTTGCAACCTGAACTTTACAAAATTTTGCACTTTGGTTAAAATTCCAAATTTACCCCTGGACTTATGAAAATTTCGAATTGCGTTTACCCTCTAAACTTTAAAGTTGTTGCACTTTGCAACCGGACGATAAATTTCATTGCATTTTCCTTGATTACTCCCAAAGGTCTTGCGATCCTCGAAAATGGTATCAGAGCCTAGGTTTATTAAGAACTTTTAGTTAAATTTATTATATTTATGTAATTTTAACAATTGGTGAGGAGAAATTACTCCGAGATTATGGATCCGGACCGATGTCCGAGATGTACCCCTTACAGGACATATCGTCAAATATTGACGATGTATGCACAAGAACACCTCGACCAGGTTTCATATTGGGAATACCAACATGAAGAAAAGGAACAGGCAGGAGCCGACGGGGAAACCTTAAGGCAATGCAAAATGCGAGCGAGAATATTATAGGCGATTCCTGGATGCTTAACGGCCCTATATGTTCACTTGATGAACCTTCAAGAAACGGTTCATGAAAATTCCCATCGAACAATGATTCCGATGGAGTACCAGAGTGGAACGAGATACTTCAGACAAATCTAAGATCTCCGAAGATCTTAGAGAAATCGAAGACGGTGCGAGAATTATGGCAACCGCCATATTCATTTACGAAGACAAGTTCATCGATCGAACCGGATGGAAACGATGGTGAAATATCAAAAGGAAACTCTAGAACTCCTTCATGATATTCGAAACGAGTCAAGAACCGGAGGACAGGCCAAGTTCATCCGGAGGAAGGAAACGTATTGATTTTGGGACGGTACCTATTTACACCAAAAGGGGAAACCAACCGAAGTCATACAAAAAATGACGGATGAGGAAAAGCTCATTGCTCTAATCAAAGGAAAATCCATCAAAAATTAAAAAAAAAAAAAAAAGATGGATATTGAAAAGATGAATCTTAAAGATCTACATGACTGTGAGAATCCTTCGCAGATTAGGTATTGTAGATTTAAAGATGAACGCAGTGAGAATCGCTTTGGTTACCTATGACCCACAAGGTAGACCAATTCCTCCACCACCGCCACCGATTAATCCTAACGTCGAAGAAAGCGGGTTCACATCATGGAACTCGGGACGAGAGGATGCCACATCTGGGGATTTCACGACCGGGAGTGATCCACTTTCGGGGACAGGAGGTCGAAACCTCTTGCGGGAACTAGACAACCTACCGGAAGGCCGAATGTTTATCGACGCCTTATGGAAGATCGCACTCGACCCAATACATCCGTATGGGTTGATGCTAAATCTGGACATCCCGATTTTAAAACAGAGAAGTTCTCATTGATGAATGGGCTTCACTATGAGAATCTCAAAGCAGAACCCTCGATCTTACAAAGGATTCATTCATTTTACTCCTTGAAATGAGTCTTGAAGGATCGGTGAAGATTGCTGGGATATGACCGATGCTAGTACGAAAAGTTCGGTCACATCGGGGAATCACTTAAAGGAATTGTCGATGGTATGGCAAAACTATTCAAAATCCAATTCATCGACAAAAGGTTATTTCGAGGATTAGAGGATGAAAAAGAAAGAGATATAAACAAGCCCTCTATAGCCTTGAGTTACTAGATATTTGTCATATTGATGAATATATCAAGTTGTTCACCGAATACCGGTGGAAATCAAGATTGAGGAAAAAGAAGTGCATGACTATTCTTTGCCAAGATTCCGAGTCCCCTGGAGAGAAATGCTTATCGGGGAATACAAGGGTGGAGTGAAGTAGAAGCGCGGGGCGAGAAAAATGTCTTTCCTAAAGGCCAAGTTATCCGAATGGTGCTATCAAGCGACTCTCCGACAGAATTACAAGATATTAAGAGGAATTAACAAAGCGGTTCCTCTATGTTGCGTAGATAATGATATCCCCACTTGATTGTTGGAGGTCAACCAAGGCGGCACAAGAAGAAGAAGGAGAGAAGCCATCCATACCGAGGAAGCAACAACAAAAGAAGCGGGTCTTCATGGAGACCTAGAAGGTTCTCGTCAAAACAAAAAGCCCGAAGTTATAAATCGGACAAAGACCAAAGCACCAAGCGGGAGTAGAGCCTCATCATCGGGTTCTAATCAAGCAAGTACCAGCGAGAAATCCGAGGAGAAGAACTTTGGGCGTGCTCACACTAGAGCTAATGAAAGTTTCAAAGATCTGTAATTCTTTGGACATGCGAGCAAGAGGGCATATCTCAACGGATTGCCCGGACAATCAAAAACGAGGAGTCGACGATTCGAGGCCACACCGAAATCGAAGAAGTCATCTATTATCGTGGATTTAATGGTGTATCAATTTGAGGATATTCCTCGAGATGAAAGCATCTATGAAGAAGAGATCTATTCGATGATGGAAGTGACTCGATTGAATCGAGTGAAGAAGAAATTCTTCAATGAGACGATCGGGAGGATATGTCGATTCCTCTCTCACACGACGGTTTCTCATAAAACTCTTATGAGAATCATGAAAGAAGATCCAAAGCTTCAAGTCTATGATGGATTTACAATTGGAGCTATGGAAAAAGCTTTGGATAAAATTGGGTTTCAGAATGAAAAACACCAAATTATCCACGGGGTAACAACCGGAGAATTTTCTATTCCGATGGAGTTTACCAAGAACTGATCGAGATGCAGTTGGTCCCTATTAGAGAAATACAAGAGATCAAAAGCAAAGTTAAAAGAGAAGTTGCAAACACACTCTCATGGATTCATATCGGAGCCATAAGAGTAATTATTAAAGCAACATTCAAAGAAGGAATAGATTCGCCTCTTAATCTTGCTATCTTTGACAAGCGAATCTCGCATCTCAAGGATTCGTGCCTTGGAGCGATTCTGAGAAATTTGTATGCAGGGAAATTAGCATTTAATGTCTATCCTAGAATTGCATACAATTTGGGAGATCGAGACTTCAGTAGAGTCCTAACCCTTCATCAAGATTTCAAAAGAGTCGATTTGATGAAAGAAGGAAACAGGCCTTACTCGATCACATACAAGATTTCCTATGCTCTCTCGAATACCCATCATTCAAGTATTCTTGAGAAAGGAATTTATTGAAGTCCCAAGAATCTTTGAGGACTTTGCCAGGGTGGTGTTACAGAAATCATTGAATCTCCAACTATTAAGGAGATTGATATGATAATTCAAGATCAACCAGTCTTCAACAAAAGTCGGAGTCTCGAGTTGAGCGAGAAGGATGTCTTTCAGCAAGACGAGAATGGTGAGTAGCGGCCGTTGGGAAGAAAGGAGACCAAGAAATGCGAGTTCAACGCATCCCCGATGTTTTTAAAAAAGCAGAGAGCCGAAATGTCGAGAAGGATGGCGAGAGGTTGAAGTAATATTCGACATCACTCAAAAAGGATAACATTTTTCCTTGTGATGTTCTATATTATCTCCAACAACCAATCGTTGGAAGGTATCAAGGAAGCCTGGAGATAGGAGAAATTGAGCTTACTATCACAGGAGTTACAGGAAAAATCCGAACAATTAATACTGGGAATTGAATTTCTTGAGGAGCATAAACCTTGGGAAAGATTACAAGAGGGAATGGAATTCACGGTGGCTAATAAAAGATCTGAGAATCGAGATGACCATTAGTCCATTCTCCATATACATTTCTATTGGAATGTTATATGCGGAATACAAGGCCGAGTATATTTCGCCGCCTATATTGATTTAGGTGCCGGAATATGTCTGCGGCCGGATGTTTTTCCTAAAGAAATTGGAGAAGATTTACCAGCTATTGCAGGAAGAGATTTCTCTAAAAGGATTCTTATCCTTAACAGGGGAATTAAACAAGTAGAAATAATGATCGGAGGCGCGGGCAATACCCCATGGTACAAAGTAAAGACGCCACCAATCTATTTCCATGATACAGTGCGAGATATTTTTTGGGAAACAATTTCCTACAAACATTCAAGCGGTTCACCCAAGAGAACGAGATGAGAAGACTTATTTTCACAACCTTATGTGATCATAAGATTATTGTCCGAGATCTGCGGGAAGCATTTTGAGAAAAATGCCCATTAATTTTCGCAGCAAGCGTGGTGATGAAGCCAAACCGCAATCCAAAAATGGCGGATCGAAGGAAATTTGGTGAAGCTTTATTATCCTATAGACAATTTGGTTCCATCCGAAGGATCGAAGATATGGGATAATAACTTGTATTCATTCGTGAGTACAAGGAGAAGAACGAGTCACTCGAAGGAAGCCATTGCGAGAATTATGGATGAGTCTAATGGAGAATCCACAGAGTGATGTAACCATAGAGGAACAAATATCACTCGAGGATATCAAGTAGAAGATCCAAAGGAATTACAATGAAGATCCTTTGGCTTGGTGGGATAAGAACGAGCTTAAAGCTTCCTTAAAGGTTAAACCTGGAAAGGAGTACGAGTTCGTAAGATTCAAACCAATCCTTATGAACCAGGAGGATCGTGAGGATATGCAGAAGATACTTAAGGAGCATCTTGACCTTAAGTTAATTTCACCAGGAGTTTCTCCATACAAACTGGAAGATCCGGGTTCTTAATAAAAAACCATGGAGAAATCAAAAGAGGAAAGCCAAGACTTGTTATTAATTACAAAGGGATTAATAACATTTTAGAGTTCGACGGGTACTATATCCCAAGCAGAGAACATCTGGTTAACTGTATCAAAGGTGCCAAGATATTCTCAAAGTTTGATTGCAAGTCGGGTTCTGAGTTAAGATGGAGGAAGAAAGTAAGAAGTTTCTGACTTTCTCTACACCACAGGGACACTATATTTGGAACGTGATGCCTATGGGATTGACTAACGCACCCCAGATATATCAAAGAAAGATGGATAATCTTTTTAAAGATTATTTTAGTTTCATGTTCGTATATATCGACGACATTCTAATCGCATCAAAGAACATGAAGGAGCATCTCAAACATTTGGAGATATTTTCAGATGTTTGTCACAAAGAAGGATTAGTGCTTTCGGAAAAGAAGGCGGTAATTGCGACAAGACAGATTGAATTCCTCGGAATTGAAATCGATGAATGCGGAATTATTCTGAGAATCATATTGTGGAAAAGATACTGAGGATTTCGGATACTTTGAAAAGACAAGAAGCGACTTGAGTTTTCTTGGAGTTGTTAATTTTGCTGGGATGTTCATTAACAATCTCGCATATTACAGGAAGGTGTTTAGCCTATTGCTTAAAAAAGATGCAGTATTCAAATGGGAAGATGAACATCAAGTAGGAATTAAGCAACTAAAAGAAGTTTGTAAAAAGCTTCCAAAGCTTGCGATTCCCAAGACGAGGACAAAGGGTTCAGTACACAGATGCGGTGATGATTGGTGGGCGGCGAGTTCTTACGAAAGTCACACCAAACGAAGAAGTGCCATGCAGGTCTGCGATGGTTTATTCACCCTAGTGAAGCAACTCGGTGGCACATTAACGAGAAAGAATTCTTTGCAAATGAAAGGCTTTTAAAAAATGGCCTCTATTTTTTGGCTAAAAGTTTACTTTAAAAATTGATAATTCAAGTGTCAAGGCTTTTACGAAAAACAAAATTGAATCAAAACCGAGAAAAGGCTCGATTACTTAGATGGCAAGCTGAATGTCAATATTATGATTATGATATTGTCATTATAAAATCTCATGAAAATATTCTTGCGATTTCTTGACACGAGATGGAAGGACGCGTTCTCGACGAGGTCCTTAAACGAGTAAGACATCTCGGGAAAACCTGGAGAGTCTAGAACGAGATTTTGGGGCGTTATGTCTCAATGCGAGAGTTGCCGGGGCGACTTCAACAGTGACCGAAATCCGTTTATAGTCAAATACGAGCATGCCGGTTCGCTCAAGGACAATTGTTCTTAGCGCCGCAAGGGCCTCTCTTCCAGCCGCATCTCCTACGGTGCAAAAAGGGGCCGAGAGAGTACGGGGCTCTAACCCGGAGGTTATGGATTCAAGTACCATAATCACAAGTGTTGCGGGTGATGCATCCCCCGAGGTGTACAAAGCGTAACGAATGTTGAAGCTCGGTGTCACAACCCGAGTCTTCAAGTCAACCCAAAGACCTCAGGGGGTAAAAGAGGAGAGTTGAATCTTAGGCCACAGACAGGCAAATCTAAGGTTCAAAGCGACGAGAATAAGATTTCTCCTATGCGGTATATCGGCGGCAATGGGAGAAACTAGTTACAAGACAAGGTATTAACCCGGAGAAAACAATGGTTGATATCTCGAGGCAAGTATCCCGAGTTTGGATGAAACCAGGAAGTCATCCAAATGAAGTACAGAATGGTATACTTTTGGAGCTTTAGCTTCAATCTATACCGTGTCACCAGGATTCCCGTAAATTTCAAAATTACCGAAATGGATTGGGGAAGCGATTATACGAGACTTGGGCCAATAATCCACACTTGGCCGAGAGGAGATATTTTGGAAGCGTATTTTATCGGTGCGGCTCGAACAGCGAAGAAAGGCTTTAATGAAGCTTTTCATTTCATCAAGCTAAGAAGACCGGATGGAAATGCTTTAAAATATATTAAGGCGGCTTCAGGAAGAAGGACCGATGTTAGTAGGAGCATTTTCTCAAGACGAAGCTTCTACACCAGGCGAGCATGGGTCTTTGGGTTTATCTAATCGAAATGGACAAAGTCAAATATCCATTCAAGTTCTTCCGAATTCGACGAATGGATCTTTCCTTTTGAATTCGATGATTTGGATCAACCACGGGGTTTGCGGAAGAACTCTTGAAACCAAAAGAAGAATTCTCTGGGAAAACAAGATTCGGCAAGCAAAGAAACATACCGGAAATGCACGTAATATGGCACATGTTGGCCGATGGATCGAGGATCTGTCAAGCATGCCCCGACAGAAGGAACCCGAGTTTGGGAAAGGTTTTCGACCCAAACCCGCCCGACAAGACCAGGCAGCTGGAAAGGACAAGGGCCCAGCTCACAAAACGCGTTTTCCTCGGGGACCACGCAAACCAACTTTTTAGAAAATTCCCGACAACTTTCACGGGTGAGTCACGCGGAAGAAAAAGAAAAACCGGTGGCGAGGCAATAACGCGAGGATATGACGTAAGCGGTGGCGTCATAAGTATCAAAGAAGATTTGGAGTCCGCCTTTCAAGTCCGGACTTACATCTATAAAAGGCGAGATTTTAAGGAAGCTGAGGGAATCGAACATTTTCCTTAGTTTTCTTACAATAAAATCTGAGTGAAAAATTTGTAATATGTAGAGTGTTTTAGTTTTTAAGTTTTTATGTATTTACGAGTGCAAGCCTCAGCTATGAGAGGCTAAACCAGTATTCTCCTCCCAAAAGGAGATTACTAATGTAATAAATTTTTCTTTAAGTTCTTAATAAAATAAAAGGTCATGTTTGTTCAACATGTGTTCATAATGTACTATTGATCAATCCCCTTTGAAGAATTACTTTTACGCCTTGGAGTAGGAAACGAACTAAAGGTTGTCTTTGAGCTAAGTCAAGGATTCGGATAACTTGCGAGATCATCTTTCCTTGAGGGTGAGGTTGAACAGCAGAGGGAGCGTTCATCAAACGATCTGGGGCGATAATTTTCCGATGGTGGCGTTGCGAACCACTTAACCCGTGTCTTTATTTCGGTCAAAAGAGGTATGATTTTAAGGGATTTATTAATTTTACGGAAGCATGTTGGGCCTGATATGGTCGTAATGGACTATTTTCATTTTCAGTCTAAAGACCCAATTTGTATACGGATAAATACTTGAAATAAGATCTTGATTGAAGTATGTCTTGTTGAGTTTATAGGCTGGAAACCTGACATGATCCATTTAAAACCTCTGAATAGAGACTGGATCTAAGTAGGTGTAACAATGCCACGAACAAAACAAGTTACAGAAAAAATCGGGTTCTTATTTCTCGAAAAACCCGAAAAACAAATTGATTAGGGAGTGAAAACTTTTGAGTATTGTATAATGCAATATATTTATCCTTACGGAGCAATCTGTCACAAATTAGAGTTTAAAGGGATAACTAATACTATTGTTTATAAAGAATACATGCCTAGGGGTAAAATGGTCCAAAGGTTGCAAAAGGTAACTATTTTCATAGTTTAGGGTGCAAAGTGTTACGAATCAAAGTTTAGGTTGTGAAGTATAAAAAGGAGTAAAGTTGGGGTGGCAAATAATAATTATCTCTTTACACTTTGTAACCTACACTTGCTACTAACAACCTAAACTTTGAGAGTTTTTCACTTTAAAATCTCTGGCCAACCGAAATTAGGATATTACAGGAATATTCTCTCAAGTGACCAGGAATATTTTAGGTATATTCCTAGAATTTTCCAACTCCGGTTGGCTGGAGATTGCAAAGTAAAAAATCCGCAAAGTTTAGGTTGTTTGTTTGAAAAAAATATGGTTTAGGTTGCAAAGTGTAAAAATGGCCAAAGTTCATGTTGCAAACAATTATTTTCTCATAATTTTAATGGTACAAGCCGATTACTTAAGATAGACCACAACAAGAGTTTTGTTGTGACAGCTGATGATATTTGTTAATGTTTCCTTCTATCTAGGAATGAAGAATTTTGATGTTTTAAGGAATAATAAGAAGTTGGAGAACTTGGGTATAATGGTTGAATGAAATGATAGGTATGCTTTTAAGGCGAAAGTTAGTTTGCGGTTGTTGCGGTCTATTATGGAGAAGACATTGGTTGATGGTGGGGATGACTTCAAAATATTTTTTATGTTATATTGCTTGTCTTCCTTCTTAACACCAACTACTAATCGATCGGTGGATTTTGGTGTTCTTAGGTCACTAGTTGAAGTTGACCAAATATGCAAGTTTGATTAGTGTTCATATGTTCTGAATAGGCTTTGTGTTGCTGTCAATAAGTACAAGAAGGGTAACATTAAGAATGTGAGCGGGTGTTTGTTGGTTCTACAAATCTTGTATTTTCTCAGATTGAAACGACAAGGCTGTGCGGAACCCACCACCCTACCTTTGATCCAGCACTTGAATACAGATAAAATCAAGAATAAAGTTGCTGAAGAATGTGCTGCTGGTGAATTTGGCCAAGGAAAATTGTTGGCAGATACATATCCAGAGTCTTCTAGGACAGACATCAATCTGAAGAAAGAGAGTAGTGAGGAAAAGAAAGTTGAGAAAGATGAGGAAGATGAAGACAATGAATCATTTCAACTGATCAATTACAAAATGCCAAAGGGAGAGATATTCGATATGGAGATCCACGAATTGGCAAAGGATGTAATATATGTTGTTACATGTATTATGATTTACTGCAAAAGTAATAGTATTTGCTTTTTAAAGTTTTTGTTGTTTTTTGCAGGGCTTGACTGAATTATCTACGCTCCTCAAAAGGGACATAAATGTTATTTTTAATTCTCACATGGCGACAGTGAGGAAGCTACAGACAAAATTGAAACAAAAGAAACTTCATCTTCTCCAACTTCCTTATCTGAGACGCAACAATTTTTTTTACAACTGCAAAACTACATTATTATATTGATCATGTGGTGATCAACTTTGAGGGGATGGAGCAATTCACAGATCCTTCTATGTCTTGTTTTGATATTCTGACTCCTGAGGAGAAAGGACCACCTGATGTGAATGAAGAAGCAGTTGTTGTGTCGGATGTGAATGAAGAAGCAGTTGTTGATTGTGTTTTGTCACTTGAAAAAGATGAAGAAATGAAAGACGAAGAATCAGAAAAGGATGAATGTAACTCTGATTTAGGTATTAGTAGTTACTCTTAATAGTATTAGTTGTTACACTGTAAAGTATTAGTAATGAGCCCTGTTCTTTGTGTTGTAAAGTGTAGCTATGAATAGTATAAGTTGTTATACTTGAAAGAATTAATATAACATTCAAACAGTGGTTGACTATTGTTTTTGTGCAAACAATTGAATGGTGACCCATTCGTGAAAAGCAAGCTTTTAGATGTTCATTTATGAGGAAACACAACAAGGATTTTACTAAAGAATTGTCAAGGAAGAAGAAGGATGTGGCTGACTATTATTTTTTCAATCACAAACGAGAACAAAGAGTAAGTAAACTTGAATTCAACTTATTTATGATGTTTGAATAATATTTTTTCATTATTAATTTTTGTAAATTATTTTTTCCAATCGGACTGAACCAATTTTGGCACATGATGGTATTTTTTACATTTTCCTTGGTGATACGTCCATATTGAATGATGAAAATATGATCCACGTGAGCATAATCGATATATGGGCATTGCATCTTAACAGAAGACCAGTGAATGTAAAAAAGCTGAAATGCTTTTATTTTTATGCTCAACATTCTGTAAGCAATATTATATTTCATGTCCTGTCATGCAACACATTAATGTAATGGTATATTAAAATTGTGTTATTTGCAACATTTATGTATCTCAAACATTATTGAAGAAAACTCTGACGAGATTGGTCAAAGGATCTGAGAGATTGTTGGGGAATTTGGATGAGAATGGTCAGAGTGATGGATTTGAGTAGATTTGACCTGGTAAGAAATCATTTATTTTCTTATGAAAAGTATTAATTATTATACCTATATGTATTAGGACTTAGTAAGAGAAGTATTAGTTAATATTCTTTTTTGTTGAAACTGTAGATTTTTTTCCAATTTTCTTCAAACAATATTTTGTCGGAATTGTCATCAATGTTGTTACCAAAAAGGTGCAATATCTAGACAATTTAATCCACCACGAAGTTGCTGTTGAAAACGATAACAAACTTGGGATTATTGTGGTAAAGTATCATATTTGTTACTTTAATTTTACTTCTTATGTATTTTGGAGTGACTTCTTATTTGTTATTTCAGTTATTACAACAAAGGAATTTTTCTATTTTGGCTAAAAATTTAAATCATCCGCAAGCTCAAGAGGTTGAGCATTTTCTTGGGAAAAATGTCCCCTTTAGCTGGCAAACCAATCAAACAATGTGGACTGTGGTGTTTTCTTAATGCGCCACATGGAAAATTTCATGGGGGAAGTCATCCAGATATGAAACAAGTATGAATATTGCGAAACAAATATTACTTATATTAACCATCTTTGTCCGTGTTTTTTTCCATGTCTTTTTTTTGTCTGTAGCTCAATGTAAGGTGTACTTTAAGAGCATCATATTGTTCCAGAATTCTTTTGAACCAGTTAAATGAGAAACAAATGCAATTTGAGAAGGATGTTCTTGATTTTGTAAAGGTCAATAAGTAGATAGAGGAATCATTTTCATGTAAGATTTTATTGAACTATATGTCAATTATATGTGTTTTCTAGTGATATGTTTTTATTAATATAAATTGTTTTTGATGTACAAGTTTAGAAGATGGAATGGTGGGGATCATATGGCTGGACTTTTGTAGGTTGTTTATGAAAAACAATTCATATTAAATTGTAGGCAAGTATTAATAGTTACATGTAAATGTATTAGTATTGAATCTTGAAAGTATTAATGTACTACTTTTGTTAGCTTTAGATGAAGTATTAGTAGTACAAGTAAACGTATTAGAATTGAATCTTGAAAGTATTAGTAGTACAAGTAAATGTATTAGTTTTTGTGCACAAATGTATTAATGCTTTTGTTAACTTTTTATGTGAATGCATCTAACTTACAGAATAAAAGTATTAGCATCGAAAGTTTTAAACATAAAAGTATTAGGTGTTGAACAAAAAAGTATTAGTTGTTAAACATAAAAATATTAGCATAAGGAAGTAAAGTTTTTACTCAAAGAATGATGTATTCGTAATTTATTATGCAGACCACTTGGTGAGGGCTTTTTACAAGCAGTTGCAAGAATTTAGGTTCAGGTATGTGTCCTTGAACAATTAAAGAATTAATGTTTACCAGAAGATATGAACTCACACACACAAATAGGAATGTATTGTTGAAAAGTATTAGGGAATACGTTAAAATGTATTAGCAGATATGTTGCAAAGTGTTAATCCCATGTATCAGAAAAATATAATGTAAAGATAAGTCAGAATAAAGTTGAAATAATCAACCCTCCTAAAATATCATTGTTATATAAAAATATTGAAATACGCAGAACTATTAACAATTGATGTTTACCATAAGATATGAACTCACACACACAACATAGGAATGTATTAGCAGATAAGTTGAAAAATATTAGCAAATACGTTAAAATGTATTAGCAAATACATTGAAATATTATGCATATTGGAATGTATTAGCAGATACACTTACAAGTATTAGCAGATACTTTGCAAAGTATTAATCCTCTGTGTCAGAAAAGTATAATGTAAATCAGAATAAAGATAAAATAATCAATCATCCTAAAACAGTCTAGGATTAGTAGTCTTCGATCCGAACTCCTTTGATGTATGTGTGTTTGATATGTAAACGCTCTTCTTCTTCTTCTTTTTTTCGAAATTCCATTTCATTCTTTCTCCCCTTTATAACTGAATGAGTAGGATCTAGAATATTAGTAGAAGAACTAGAAATCTCAGTTCTGCTGCAGAATTTAATGTAGTGGCCATCAATTCATCAACTGCCATAGAATCCCAGTTATAACCATCTTCAATGATTCTTCTTGTTTCCTTATTTTCCTGGCATTTCATTATGAGATTATAATAATTGTGCGTCATTTCATGACACCAAGGAATGCAATCCTTAGGTTTGTTACACCGTCTAATTCCTCCATCTAATTTATCCCATAAGTCATTTTTTGCAAATTTTGTCCATCTTCTTTTGATATAACAATTTGGTATTTAAGTCACCGAATTCGCATGAAAGACCCTTAAGGAACACTACAAGAAATTAATTTTTTACCGACAGAAATTACCGACGGAATATATCTGTTGGTATTTAATAAGAGATCACCGACGGAACTCCGAGGAGTTTCACAACCTCAAATCATGGATGGATTACTAACGGATTACCGACGGAAATTAATGACAGACGGAAATCCATCGCTAATCGTAAGGTAAATATCCGGGGAAATTCTAGCGCCCATATTTCCGACAATTTGGTAACGGATTACCGACAACATCAATGCTGACTGACAAATCTATCGTTATTCACCGACAGATATTTTTGTTGGTAATTACTAACGGATCAGCGATGGACTAGCAACGGATATTTAACGACAGAATAGCGACCGATGGTAACAAAAGTTAAAAATTAAAAGAAAATCTAATATTAAGAACGTTGCCTATAGGTTCACGATGTATTACCGACAACATTAATGTTGCCGAACATTTTTGTTGGTATATGCTAATGGATCAACGACGGGTAGCAATAGTAATTAAAAAATAAAAAATATTTACCGACATAATAGCAACAAATAGTAATAAAAGTAAAAAATGAAAATAAAACCTGATATTAAGAAGGTTGTCGATAGATTGATGATGGATATCCAACTAGTCGACCAATTATTCCATCGTTAAAAATAATAAAACGTTGAAAAAATAAAAACTACTTAACGACAAAATAGTAACATATGGTAATACAAATAAAAATCAAAATAATGGCTAATGGCAAGAAAGTTCCCGACATATTGACGATAGATTCACTCGACCATTTGCTGATAGAATTATCCATCGTTAAGTACTGACACTCTTTTTTGTTGGTAATTGTCAGTGGATTCACAACGAGTTAGTGGATGCTAACAAAAAAAACGAGAAAAGTTTAAATTAAGCATTTTTAATAGTTTGAATCCATTTTGGACTAGAAAAATCATTAAGGTCCAAATAAAAAACAAATAATCATAGTTTCGAACCTAAATTGGCCTTTGCCTTTCATTAAACAAAGTAACTAATTAAAGTAGATAAGAACGATATCTTACTTCTATGCTCATGTATCTTGTATTTCAATTGGCATCAAAATTAAGGTTCATCTATATAGGTTACATATATGATAGAGTATCACATTATCAATTAAAAAAGTAGTATCACAAGACGATCGATCTTTGTCAATGTTTATTGAAAACAATATAGCACACCAGAAATGTATAAGAATACATTAGCATGTAAACTCATCTCGAGTTTTTGCAAACTATCCCGACCGTAGATTCGTAATTTTTTTGTAGATATTATTGTGTTCGACGAGTGTTTTTAATTTGCATTTATAAAAATAATTTATTTGTAATATAAGGTATAACGTCTTGAAATATCTATACAATTGATAAAGTGAAACAACTTGTGAGATATTTTAAATACGTAAGGACAAATTGTCAGTAAATTTTTTCGATAAACTGGAATTGTTTTAGTGATTTATATTTAAATTATAAAAGTATTATATATGGTCGTTTTATATTATATTAAATTATAAATTAACATAAATTAATATAATTATTTTTATAATAATTTGAATACTATTAATATTCTCATTCCTATTTTATATTTATATAATATTTAAATAATATCTAAATAATTCTTAACTATTTTAAAAGTAAAATAAAATAAAATAAATATATTATAAACGAATAACTACGGAGTACCAACATAAATATCTATTGGTATTTTACTTGTATCGAAAATGAAAATTTAAGGGGTATCACTCCCTCCAATGTGTGGGAGGTCAGGGGTTCTATCCCCAGTGAAGTGTGTGTGCGTAACTCAAAAAAAAAAAAAGATTACAGACCTAATCTCTGCCGCTCTCAGTCTCTCTTCTCTCTTTGTGCACACCATCCACACTCTCTTCCTATTTCTTATCCGAACAATCAATTCGGGCCCCAACAAAGCAAATATCTTTTGTAGAAAAATAATGGAGATTTAGAAACTGACCCCGTGACCATCTTTCTCGTCAAGCTACAAATACCCTCTTTCTCAATTTTTTTTTTCATAATTTTTTTGTTATAAATCAGAGGTCAAGTTCCTAAAAGGTTTACGTTTTTACCATGTGCCTTCTACTCTGTGAGGTATGTTTTCTTTCTTACTCTTATTATTTTTTTGAAGCCACATATTTCTTGGGTTTTGCTTAATATTTGGGGATTTTTGTTTGTTTATGTATTTCGGTCATATGGGTTGTCTATTACATTCTGGGTTCTTAGCATAAGTTTCTATTTACTTGGGAGCCAAAATGTATTTGTCAATTATGTTCTTTAAGGATATGATCGAATTTTTATTTTAAGAAGATTATTTGCTATGGGCTATCACGTGATTGGCTTTGTTGGTTTTTCTGTTGTTGTTTTGATGTATGACAATGTGAAGATTTGGAGTATATGAAGTTTACTGGGAAAAGATGAAAGTACAAGAGTTATGCCCTTTTATAGGTTTTTTGCTATTTTAGTCGCATATGCATTGAATTGGCTAGTTTTTACTCTGGAGGATGGGCTGCATTTTGTAGAATAGGGAAATTGATTTTTACAAGTGAAAAATCTGGTGACATTTTAGAGTTGGAAATTTCTGAAAATATAAGATTTAACTTTTCCATGGCATATGTTATAAACTTTCTCAGGAAATAATTTTATGACTTAGTTATGATTAAAGTAATATTTTAATCCATTTAAGTCGATCATTTGGTATCAAACTTTCGTTGTTGTTCTGCAATTACTGCAGCTAACAATAGACCTGGACAAAATAAGAGTTATTTTAGGTGCTTTAAGATATAATGCCGCAAAGATTGTAAGACATCCTCAAATGCTAATTAAGAGAATTTTCAATACTGAGCATTACTTCAACTTTTAGAACTCTTGTTATGATTTGTATATACTTTTATAATTGCGAGTATGCTAAATTTCAGTTTATTTTTATCTATTGAAAACCGCCGTTGTCGCTTCCTCATTTTAAGGTAACCTCTAAAATCCAATGCATGTATAAATTATGTAATTATATTTAACCGTAAGTGAGTGAATCGGTATATATATGAATTGAATTGAGTAGGGGATGCATGTTGATAAATAGTGTTGGTTGTTGAATCTTGATGTATATATGTTGTTTTTGTGAAGATGATGAGAACTGTTAGTTAATATATTTTATGATTGTTGTATTGATATTGTTATGAATCATCTGTTATAGAATATTGCTTGAGTTTGCGTGTTAATATGCATGGAATTTACTCAAATTTGTCCAACTTCTCAAACAAGGTAGTGCATATATGGAATAAAGGCCTATGAGTAAAATGATTCTATTAACACGTAGACTCAATTTATGTATCTCATGCATGTGCATTCAAACACTTTAGACACATTTGGAAAGACCTCCTTGATTTTATTGTGGTTTTTGTTTTTCTCTCATTTTTGTTACACTTTCTGATTGTTATAGGTGTTTTCTATTCAAATATTACTTGAGTTGTCTAATATCTTGTAATATAATAAATCAAGTCTTGACTGCTACAATAAAGACATTGGATATTTTACATTATTCATGATCTAATAGTTTTTTTTTGTTTTTATAGTTGGAGGTAGATTCTCTTATATCAAATGATCAATCATTGGTTGATGACTCCAACTTAGATCGATCGTAGCGTAATAAGAGGATTGATGATTATTATATGACAGCTGTCGGAGGAACTTCTAAAAAGCAACGCATCTATGGCTTTGGTCGTTATGGCACGTCACAGGTATTTTGTAATTTAGATATTACTATTTTTTGTTCATTATTTATGTTGATTATTTTGGATGTTATGATTGTTGTTACAAATATCTTCTGAAGAATCCCAGATGTCTAGGTTGCAGCAGAGCGCCTAAGAGAGGATGGAAGAGTTGAGGGTCGAGCTGAGGTACAACAATTGGATGAGTATATATCTCAGATGAGCACCCTCGAGGCATGGGTGGAGTGGAGTGGATGATGGCGCACATGACCACCTTTCAGATTTTCCCTCCCCATGACCTATCTACTCCCCGAGGCCCACAGACTGATGGTGATGGTGATGCGAGTCTTAGTGAGGATTAGAGTATTATATTTTAGTGATGCGAGTCTTGTGGTTGTATTATATGGATGTGTTTGATTTTTGAATTGTTTATGTTGGTTTCTTAGATGTTGCGATACTTTGATGTTTATGTTGAATTGTTGTATGTTGTTTTGGTACTTCGTTTGGTCTGATTTTTGGATGTTGGTTTTGGACGTTGATTTTAGAAGTTGGATATTGAATTTTAAATGTTTGGTTATGTTTGTTAATTGGTATTGTTTTTTTGTGAAATTTTAAGGGATATAGTTAGAATTATTATTTGTAAATCATGAAATGAGTAATTAGAATTAAATTAAAAATTTTTTTTTTTAAAAAAATACCGACGGATCATTGTTTTAACAACAATGCAAATATCCGTCGGTATTTCGTCGATAAAAATGACTGGCAAATCCGTTGGGATTCTGTCGGAAAAACATCCGTCGGGGATCCATCAACAATCTCTCCGTCGGCATTTTGTCTCCATTCCATTACCATTGGGCGGCTTAAATTGCCGACGAATATCATTTACCGACAAAAAATCCGTCGCCCTCCTATCGGCATAATGTTACCGAGTCTGTTGTGGATCCGTCGGAAATTCATTGGTAATTTACCGACAAATTGTATATTGTGTCGGTAAATTTTTACCAACAAACATTTTACCGACGAAAAAATCCATCAATAATCCGTCGTGAATCCGTCGGTAAATGGGGTTTGCCGATGGATTTTTCCGTCGATAAAATTTCAATTTCTTGTAGTGGAATGATGGCACGATAAACCACACTCTTCAAATCTTTTGCAATAGCAACTTATGAATTTGGTTGCAATACAAAATGTCACATTATGTGAACCCACTCATCGTCATTCAAAACATTATAAAACATAATTTTGCTCTCAAAATGCAACATTGTAGAAGAAGTGGAAATTGACTTCAAAAACTCATCTTGAAAATCTTTAAAAAGTGTCAACGTGTATACCTGAGAAGCATGCTTCAATATTCCAGTCAATGGTAATACAGATGTAGGAGCCCCCCTTGAACATGGAAATTCATCTTTTAATTCGTTCCTCCTGCAACGTTTAATTGTTTTCTTGAAAATTCCATAAGAGTCAGTTAAGCTGGTTATTTTCTTTGCATTAAATCCAATAGCATTGTTTGTACTTTCACTTCATTTCGAAGATAATATTCCAGCAGAGAAAAAGTCTTTGTTAAATGTTGTACACCACTTCTCACTTAAATCAAATAATCTCTTAAACTACGGATGATCTTCCAACCCATTTTTTGTAATCATCTTGTCCCAACAAACTTGAAATTTAGCTTCATCTGTGCACCCCGATAAACACTTGTTAAATGCGTCGTTGAAGCATTTGTCTTCTTTCAACTTCCTGAACTGGATCACAACATTTTAGTAGAGGTGCCATAAGCATAACCTATATATGTCATGTTCCTAGGAAAACCTACATAAAAAAAAGATTATTACTTTTATATCACTTAAAAGTATTACCTATAACACTTGAAGGTATTAGTATTAACAAAGAAAAATATTACATATAAACAGGAAAGTATTAAATATAAACTGAAGTGTAGTTTGTACAGTAAGATAGAGTAAGATGGAGCACAGTTCAGCAGGCATTACATTTAACACTGAAAAGTATTACATATCACACTGTAAGGTATAATATTAACAAAGAAAAGTATTACATATAAACTAAAGTGCAATTTAAACAGTAAAATATTCCTTGTCAATTGAATTTCCAATCGCTAGAACTTCATCCGTAAAAATTGATATAGGACATTGGCCCTGCATTGATTTCTTAAAAACTTAACAATGCCAATCGAATGATTCGTTTTTCTCATCCGCTATGAAGGCACAACCAAACATTATATTCGTCCAATGGTTATTGATCCCATCAAATGGAGCACAAATCAAATTATACCGATTTGTACGATATGTTGTAACATTTGGCGACCACATCCATAGTTTGTGGTATTCTTCTTTAATGGACTTCTTAAAAGCTGAATAATTCACCTTGCCATCCACCTCCTTCTTTGCAATCTCCTTCCATGCCCTCGCCAAGTCGAACTCGTGGCCAAACAAGTCTGTGAGTCCAGTGCTCGGAATGTGTAGGTATTTGGTCAAGTCGGCTGCAGCCAACTTGATTTCCTTGCCATTCATTGAAGAGTGAATGCCATCATCGTGAACAACAACGTTCACGTAAAACATCGCAACCTCCTCTTGAAAGGTCTGCGTCATCTCCAGCGACAAAAAATTTCTTGAGCCCAGATTTCTCCAAGTGACAGGCTATCTTCTCAGCCAACACCTTGTCCTCGGATTGCTTGACAAGGCCTTCAAAATTCACAAGGGAACCGATGTGGATCTTCTCAGCAAGTTTCGCAAAGTCAAGAGCGGATTTCTTTGGTGCCATTTTGATTTCTTGAGAGATGTTTCGGAGAACTGAAAGGGTTTTTGGTTACAGAGAATGCTTGAGAATTTTGAAAGTTTGAGAGTGAAAATGAAAAAAGAGAAACCAATTTTGGATAAATATGAGATGTGAAAGGACGGTTTCAGAATCTCAAAGGTTTGAATCATGATCTACGGCCAAGATTAACTCGTGCAAAAGGTATTAATCACGCCACAATTAATGTAGCATCATTTATATCCAATCATGAGTTACTGTGCGCAACTTTTGCTGTGCAATATTTAATGATGCTGACGTCACGTGTAAAAAATTCCCGCTTAATTACAAGCGACCTCGTTTTGACACTTAGCTCATAAATGAGTCAGCTTTCTTCATTTATGACTTGACTCTGCTTCTCTCATCGTTCTATTCGACGGAATGAGACTCAACTGTTCAGCTAACTCGATTCTGTTGAACGACTATAAAGGTTGTTTCATTCTGTTGGATGAGTAAAACTCTTCTGAAATATAGGCATTGTATAGTTATGTTTTCATGGTCCATTTCTAGTTTCTAGTGTTGGAAACTGAATTTTGAGAATTTATTGGTTTTCGTGTGAAAATTGGAAATATGTTTGGATGAGTGAATGGAAATAAGTTTTATGTAGGTTTGGAAATGAGATTGTGTTTGGTTGAGTAGTTTTGAAGTATTATTTTATGTATATAATAATTTGAAAAATTGATAGTGGTTGAATATTTTAATTTGATATATAATATTATATTTGTAAGATTGTAGGGTGGTAGGTCCCATTAGGTAGAAATAATTAAAAAATAATAATATTTTAAGTGAATAGAGTTGGTAAGGGTGGGTCCCATATGTATAATTGGATGAAAAGATGAGAATAGTGATTGATGAGTGAGGTAGGATAGTGTATAAGGTTGTGAATTGAAATTATAGGTTTGAGATGTAGTTTCATGTGAAAAATGGAATGTGAAAATGATGATTTCCATTGGAAAATCTATAAACAAACATGATTCCAGTTTTATGAATAGTTGGAAATTGGAAATAGGTTTTTGGAAACATAAACAAACAAGGCCCTCTATATCTACTAAATGAGTCTTTTGAGATGATTAACTTAGCTCAATCAAACCAAACTCATTCTTAAGTTCTTCAAATCTTTACTTACATAAGGGCTTTGTGAATATATCAGCTAACTGTTTTTCAGTTGATATGTATTCCAATGTGATGTCTTTCTTTTCAACATGATCTCTTATGAAATGATACCTAACATCAATGTGCTTTGTACTTGAGTGCAACACAGGATTATGAGTGATTGCAATAGTATTTCTGTTAACACACATAATTGGAATTTCTTTCTCTTCTATGTCATAGTCTCTCAGCTACTGCCTCATCCATAAAACTTGGGCGCAACAACTGCCTGGAGCAATATACTCAGCTTCAGCTATGGATGTAGCTATTGAATTATGTTTCTTGTTGAACCAAGAAACTAATATATTTCCAAGCATTTGACAAGTACCAGATGTACTCTTCCTGTCAACTCTACATCCAGCATAATCTGAGTCTGAGTATCCAATCAACTTGAATCCACCTTCCTTTGGATACCATAATCTAACTTCTTTGCTATATATCTTTCAAATATCTAAGAATTCTCTTAGTGCTAATTGAGTCATATGACTTTCCGTGGGAGCAAACTGAAATCTGGCCCATACACCTTCTACAAAGGTGATGTTTGGTCTGCTTGCAGTCAAGTAGAGCAATGATCCAATAAGTGCTCTATATCTTGTCTGATCAACTGCTGCATCCATATCCATTTTGACATAAGTATTCATGGGAATCTTCACATATGACTTCTCTTCCATACCAATTTTCTTCATTGAATCTCTGGTATATTTGGTTTGACTTATGAAGGTTACATCCTTCATTTGCTTGACTTGAAGACCGAGGAAGAAACTCAGCTCTCCCATCATACTCATCTCAAACTTCTCTTGCATAAGGTTTGAGAATTTGTCACACAACTCTTTGTTTGTGGCTCCAAAGATGATGCTATCCATATATATTTGAACAAGCAGTATATTCTCTCCATCTTGAATTATGAAGAGTGTTCTATCAACTTTTCCTTTGGTGAATCCATTGTCTATAATAAAACCGAGACAATGTATCATACCATGCTCTTGGTGCTTGATTCAAACCATATAATGCTTTCTTGAGCTTGTAGACCTTGTCTCCAATATTTTTCTCGCTCAAAACCACGGAGGTTGTTCCACATAGAATTATTCTTCTAAAAGTCCATTAAAAATGCACTCTTCACATCCATTTGATAAACTGTGAAGTTCTTGTATGCAACATAAGCAATAAACATCCTTATTTCTTCCAATCTAGCAACATGTGCAAATGTTTCATCAAAATCTATTCCTTTTTCTCGGCAATACCCTTTAGCTACCAATCTTGCTTTATTTCTAACAACAAATCATTTCTTATTCATCTTATTTCTGAATACCCATTTAGTACCAATAACATTTTGGTGGGTAGGCCTTTGAACCAATTCCCAAACTTTGTTCCTTTCAAACTGATTCAGCTCTTCCTGTAGAGCTAGAATCGAATGAGTGTCATCCAATGCTTGCGACACATCATTTGGCTCAATTTGAGAAATGAAACAAGTAAACATGGCTTCATGTTGAGTCATGGATCTAGTTTTTACTCCAACTCTTACATCTCCAATGACTAACTCAGGTGGATGGTATCTCAACCATCTCACATCTGGTTGGAGTAAGTCTGGGTTGAGTCTTCTTGCAGCTAAGTTGTCTTGAAAGCTTCTTCTTCTTGATCTTCATCATTGTTTGCAAGCCTTCCAGCTATCTACGAGATTGACTATCTCATCTTAATCAGGGTCGAGTCTTCTAACATCTGCTTCAGCATAGGGACTCTTTTGGATAGTTGACTGATTTATTTTCTCATCTAACTTATCAATGTCTTCTCCATTTACACTAGGTTCATCAAAAACCACATGGATAGACTCTGTTATGACAATAGCCCTCTTATTCAGCACTCTGAAAGCTTTATTCTTAGATGAGTATCCTAAGAAGATACATTCACCAGCCTTAATATCAAAGGCTTTCAAATTGACCTTGCCATTATTATGAATGAAACACTTACTTTCAAAGATATGAAAATATCCCACATTAGGCTTTCTCCCAGTCCAAATTTTATAGAGGTTCTTGGACAGCTGCCTATTTATCATACAACTATTTTGAGTGTAACAAGCAGTGTTAATGACTTCAACTCAAAATCTTGATAATGATGGCTTCAGCTAACATGGTCCTTGCAGCTTCCTTGAGGATTCTATACCTTCTTTTAGCTACTCCATTCCGTTTTGGAATTCTTGTAGCTGATAACTCATGAGCAATACCATTCTCTGTGCAATACTGAGTTATAATTCCATTGAGAAACTCAGTTCCTCTATCAGTCCTTATCTTAATAATGGTTTGACTCTTTTCATTTTGAACTCTCTTCATAGTTGTGGAAGCTTCTGCAAAGTTTCCTTCTTTTTACACATAAAGATGGTCCATGTGTATATTGAATAATCATCCACCACCATTAAGGCGTATTTCTTCCAATTATGCTTGTTGGTTCAACAGGTTCAAATAAATCCATATGCAATAGATGCAAGATCCCTGTTGAAGAAAGACTTGACTTGTCCTTAAATGAAGACTTGATCTGCTTTCCTTTCTGGCATGCATCACAAATGCTCTCTTTCTTGTATACTGAGTCTGGCAGTCCTTCAACAAGATGAATCCTTTCAAGCTTGTTGATTGTCTTGAAATTCAGGTGATTTAGCTTCTTGTGCCACAGCCAGCTTGACTCTGTTGTGCTCTTTGCTAACAAACATGTACTTGGTGTAGCAGTAGACTAATCCACATTCATATTTTTCTTTCTTGTTCCAGATAGCACAACTTCACTTGTCTCAGCATCTTTGATTTGGCATACACCCATGTTGAATCCTACAATGTAGCCTTTATCACAGAGTTAGCTGAGTATCAACCAATTGAAATTTAGCCCTTCAACATAAGCTACATCTGTGATTTCCAGTCTATTTTTCTTTATGGATCCAATGCCTCTGATTTCCCCTGGTGCTATATTTTCCCCAAATATGACTCTGGCTCCTCTTGACTCCTTGAAGTTACATAAATTATTTTTATTTCCTATCATGTATCTGAAACAACCACTATCCATGTACCAGGTTCCTTAGTACTCAGCTATTCCCTGAACCTACAATCAAGGAAATCAAGTTTTAGGTACCCAAACCTATCTGGGTCCTGAAGGGTTAGCACTATAAGGTGATCCAACTAACCTATAACCAAATGATCTGACTCTAAGAGGTTGCCACCTATCAGTTCCATAATCATAATGAATCTTAGCAAACTGCTTGGGAGCTTTAGGAACATACATCTGTCTCTTTTGTCTGTATGCATGTGAGTGTGCTAGTGCATTTGCTTTCTTTGGATAATATGGAAACTTTTGTGCATGATAGATGTTGTGCTTAGGTACATAAGCGTGCTAATTTCTTGCCTTGGGAATGACCTATAGTGGGTCTTTGCATTTGGGCTTGTATCCCATAGGACTTGGCTGATATTTCATTTGATGGTTACAGTCAGCCTGTGCTGGGTAGTTTCTACCATTCCCTTCATATGGTTTCTTTAGGTGAAACCTCTGGGGCCTTTGGTAGTTCTACTTGGATTTCACAGAATATTTCCTGTTTGGAGTCTGCTGATAAACTCTTCTTAATTTAGTTTCAGCAGCTCTCTCAACAAACTCAGCTGGCTTCTTACCCTTGCCTTTATAGCCTAGGACAACATGTGAGTGTTTGTGATTGTGTGTGGATATGGTGTTTTTGGCTTTTGGATTCCCCCATTGCTTGAGGATCTTTGTTCCAATACCACTCTTGGAGTTTGTGCATTGACAAGGGAATTAAAACCTAAGCCTGCTTTGTCTCCAATTTCCTTTTGAATCATTGTCAACTCATACAATGTTTTAGATGATTTGTTGAGTGATGCAATCACATTTTTTAGTTCTTTTTTCTCTTTTTTCTCTTTCAGCTAAGTCTGCTTTGACCTTAGCTTCAACTTTTTGCTCTCATCAGCTATGTGACTAAGAGTACTCAACTCTTTAGTCAGCTGTGAGTTTTGGCTTTTGAGTTGGCTATTTTCCTCATATAGGAGTGTGTGTAAGGATATCATGTGCTCAAAGTCTTTATCATTGTTCCTAATGAATTATAAAGATCTGTGGGTGATGAAGTGTGTGTGTTATTATCACTATCATTAGAATTTGAGCTAGATGAGTTAGAATTTACCTCATCTTCTTTTTGTTTAGCCATGAGACATATCAATGTCTCTTCTTCTGTGTCTGAGAAGTAGTCAGCTTCACATTGTTGTCTGATTCAATAGTCTCCGTACACTTGGTTGTATCTGGTTCAGCAACCACCATGACTTTCTTTCTTTCCTGTCTTCTTTCTCTGAAGACTTTCCTATTCTCCTCATTTTTGTACTTGCTGACTGGTGGATAATTGCAGAAAGTGACCTGGTTGTCTGCAATTCCAGCACAGATCTTCAACTCTCTTATTTTCAGCTCTCTCACAGCTATGCTCACTTTAGTGATTGTTATGGGTTCATCTTCTATGACAAACCACATTTTATCATGCAAAACCGAGAAATGTGCATGCATGCTAATTTTCTAATCATCAAACTCTTCTACAGTAGACATGGGAATGCAAGATAGATTTGCTTCCATGATAATAACTTTCTTTTGAAAGAAAATTTGAAAATTTTCCAAGTGTTGATCTTTTGAAAAGCCCGAGTTCTAGTTCAGTAACCAGTGCGGAATGTTCTTTGAACCAACCACTTTGATACAACTTGTAGGTCCTAAGAGGTGTTAGTTAAGTCTGAAAAGGGGGGTTGGATAGACTTTACCAATTTTTCGATTTTAAATTTAAATCAGAGTTTTATCCAAGTAAGCAGCTTAGTCCTTTGAAAGACAACTAAGTTCAACCTCAACAGGAGAGTTAACCACTCAACAGACTCGAGTGAACTGTTGATAGAGTAACTCAGCTGAGTGAAGTGAGCTCTTTTTAGAAAATCAGTTTTACTTGGTTCTTTACAGTGGAAGTCTTACACCCTTTTAGAATATGGTTTTTAACACTGGTTTTTAGGTTGAGTTATTATCAATTGAGTGAGCAAATATATCTATCAGCAATAATAAAGATATGCAAGAATTAAATGCTAAAAGTAAATGACACAAAACAATTTTATAGTGGTTCGGGGATGGGGTAATTCCTCTACTTCACTCTTCTCCAACTCATGAAGATAATCAACTTGTAATACCCGGTTTCAAATAAATTTGGGGATTAAATTAGGGCACAATTAGGGCTCGATTCGGACCGATTTTGGGGATTATTGTAAAATTCGAAACCCTAATTTTCCTAAATTGGGGATAATATTTTCTGATTTTTATTCCAAAAACAAGAAGGAAAAATCTTGATAAAATGGCAATAAATCAAATACATGAAAGGAAAGAGAAATCCTCCACATATGGAAATAGATTTCAGCAAATATACTTACCTTTAATAAATGAAGCCCTTAGCCTATAAATTGACAAGCCCCATTAGGTTTTTCTTTCACAAACTCTCATTCAAGAATTCAGAGGTAAGAACTTCCTCTTCTCCTCCCAAGGTCGTCGGCCACCACCACCACTGTCGCCGCCGGCACCGCCGCCGGAGTCGCCGCCGGAGTCGGCTCATTCCCTAGCCATTTCCTTCCTCAAACCCCCAAACCTCAAAAAACCCCAAAGGGAGAAAATAGAGGAAAGAAATAGAGAAGAAGAAAGAAGAAAAAAAAAAAAGAGAAAAAGAGGGGGGGCTGGGGACGTGAGAATGAGGGAGAAGAGAAGAGAAGAAAAAGAGAAGAGAGAGTTGAGGGAGATGAATGGCAGAAAGGAAGAAAAGAAAAGAGGGAGGAAGAAAAAGAGAAGAAAAAAGAAAAGGAAAAAGGGAAAAGAAAAGAGAGGGAAAAGAAAAGGAAAAAGGGAAAAAGAAAAGGAAAAAGGGAAAAGAAAAGAGAGGAAAAAGAAAAGAAGAAAAAGGGAGGGAAATGGGAGATGATGGAATTAAACCCAATTCTTTAATTTCTAGCCCAAGCCAAGTTTTAATCCAACAAGCCATCTACCAAACCAATTTTTCTTAAGCCCTATTCTTTTCTTCAATTTCGAATTTCTTTTCTTTTTACCCATCTCCAACACCTTATTAATTAGAAATTTATTTTATTGTAGGGAACGAAGATTTCGACTTCTAGGCTCACACACCGCATTTGATTTTTACAAGTTCTACTTTTAAGGTGGGGATTTTACTGCTTATGTCTACTTTAAATGCATTATATGATTATTTGTGTGCGGGCACGTTAAACATGAAAAGCATGGTACTTAATTGTACAAGCATGAAAAGCATGGTACTTAATTGTACAAGTATGAAAAGCATGGTACTTAATTGTACAAGCATGAACAGCATGGTACTTAATTGTACAAGCATGAAAAGCATAGGTGTGTGTGCATGAGTGATTATATTGTGTATTTAATTTAGACATTGCGTCCCCACTGGGCTGTTGTATGCTCACCCCATATTTTTCACAGATGAATGAAGGAGCCAGAGCGTGGCAAATGGGACGGTGGAAGTCGAATCAAGAAATTAAAGGGCCCCTTTATTTTGATTTATTTTATGATGTTAAAAAATAAATAGCTTTTATGGATTTTTTGTTTTTTTAAATTTTTGGGACACGTTTTTATGAGTATTCCGCACTGATGACAAGTATTATTTATTTCCCTTTAAGAAACGTGTTTTCAAGCTTGGGCTTATTTTTCAGCGCTTTAATAAATCGTAAATCATATATTTTTATTTTTACGAAATTTGGATGTTACATAAGAGGTATCAGAGCGGGTCTATCTTTCCTGTAGACTTGCTAAATGATTTTCAAAAAAAAAAAAAAAGTACATGGGTCTTGAAACTTTTACAAGAATGATTATTTTTTTTAAAAATAAAAACAGTAAAAATGTCGACTTTTCCACCACCTCATGCCACGCCGACTCCGAAGAGAAAAGGTATTATCAAGTACACAGTAAATGTCATGTTCGCTTTACTCAAACATGTTATGATCACAGTTATATTAACAAATGATACGAGGTTGTTTTATTTTTTTCAATGAACAAAACACTAAGTACCCAAAAAAAAAATCAACAGATGAAGAGAATCAGGCTAGCTATTAGGAAGAACACTAATAGTTGGAAGGGATACCCGCTAGAGATTGATATGGAGAGGTATTTGAATTGTGAATGGGAAGAAGGTGAATGCATCGGGGCTTATGTTACAAGGATGCATCAGGAATGGTACAAGATTAGGGATGTTGTTGGGGCTCCTAGTGAGTTCCAAGCTACTAGGAGGCTGATCGAGTCGCTGACTCCGGAATGGAGATTGGAGGCAGAGAAATTGTATGTTGATTTGTTGAGGTATGATGAGGCTAAGAACAAGCTTAAGATCAACTATGGGGCATTTACTGCCATATTATATGGTAAGTGGATAGATTCACTGTTAGATGAGGATAAAGAGGAAGAAGACTAAGAAGAAGAAGAGGATCCGGAAGAGGACCCTGAAGAGGATGACTACTACATGGATGATTAAGTTATTTATTTTGGTTTAGAATATATAGATATGCATGAATAAGATGGACCTTGTCCAACCCTAGTAGATTGTTTATTTCATTTCCCTTTTATTATTTCAAAGTTTATTGTTATATTATGAAGTTGATGAATAAAATATTTTCTTTAAGGTTTATTTTTTTTCTGGCCTACGATAGTATTTATAATTTTGCTGAAAACTCAAAAAAAAAAACGAAATTATACCTGTACAGATCCGCAATTTTTTTTCAAAAAAAAAAAAAAAAAAAAAAAAAAGTAAATAAAAAAAAAAAAGGAATCGAAATTTGTATCTGTACAAGTCTGCAGTTTTTTTTCAAAAGATGTTTATGTATAATTGTGCATTTTTTTTTCCTAAAGGGAAATGATAGGGACCTAACATAGGACATAACATGTACTCGTTGATTTGAGGTTAATTGCTCCTTTTGCCTAAGTTATGAACTTTTATGGAATTTAAGCAATGTCTTGTTTCATTGGTTATAGGATGGCCCCACCTAGGAGAGATCTCCCAAATCAAGGCAACTTGGAGAACCTTGTGGCTAACTTGACCACAATCGTGCAAGGGCTAGTTCAACAAAACATGTCCAATGCTCAGAATGGCCATAATCACCCAACAATTACCGACAATACCTCGCAAGTCGTGGAACAATTTCGGCGTTATAGGCCGCCCACCCTCACCGGGCGAGAGGACCCCTTCGTAGTGGAAGAATGGATTGGAGAACTGGAGGGCATATTTGATTTAATTGCATGCACGGATGCGCACCGAGTCTCTTGCGCCATCTTCCAACTCAAACAAGATGCTAGACATTGGTGGGATTCTCATCGCCGCACCATAACAAACGAGCAGAGGGAGGCAATGACTTGGGATGAATTCAAGAACCTCGTGATCCAACAGTTCTTCCCACAGACTTATAGGAACAAAAAAGAGAGGGAATTTTTGGATCTAACACAAGGAAACATGTCAGTGCTCGACTACGAGCGTAAGTTCAATCAGTTATCTCGCTATGCCACCCATTTGGTTGATACGGACCGGAAAAAGGCAAAGAGGTTCGTGGCAAGCCTACGCCCGGAACTAAGTGGCGTGCTAAGTGTTTTGGGAGAGGTGACATATGCTCGGCGATGAGCCGGGCTCGAAGCGTGTCGTGAATATGAATTTGGATGGGAACCTCCGCAAGGCAGCGAGGCGCCTAAGAGGAAATGGGAAGGCCCTAGCCGGACTAGCGGTGGGAATCAGAATAAACAGGCTAAGACTGGAGGGAACCCTACACCCCAACCACCAAAGGAGAAACCACCATGCTCTAATTGTGGCAAAAATCACGTTGGGGAGTGTTTGTTTGGAAAGAATGCTTGCTTCCGGTGCAAGAAGGAAGGGCATAAAGCTTGGGAATGCCCTAAGAATGAGGAAGCGCAGACAGGCACGGGTCAGAAGAAAACATGAGGGAAAGCTAGGATGTTTTCCATGACGCAACAAGAAGCAGAGGAAGAATCAGGTACAATGTCCGGTATGCTAACCGTTTCTTCTATACCTGTTTTTGCGCTTTTCGATACTGGTGCCACACATTCTTTTATATCTGCAAAGTTTTATGCCTTAACTGGACGTAAGAAAGAGATAGTAGACGAATCACTTGAGGTTAGCCTGCCATCAGGAAAATTGATACTTACTGACTCAAAGGTTAAGGGCATAGATGTCAACATAGGTGGAAGGGACTTTAAGGCAGATACATATATAATTGACATGAAGGATTTTGATGTAATTTTGGGTATGGACTGGCTTAGCAAGTATCAAGCAAGCATCAAGTGCTTAGAGAGGGAGATAGCCTTGAAATTGCCTGGAGATGAGGAGATAACGTTCTACGGCACTAAGACAAGGACGGTGCCTCGTGTTATATCATCAATGGAGACGCTGAAAGCGCTAAAGAAGGGAAATTGCCAGGGGTATTTGGTAAACATAGTAGGCTCACCCTTAGAGCTAACCCCCGCTGATGTACCAATCGTTGGAGAATTCTTGGATGTGTTTCCGAAGATTTACTAGGGTATTCCACCGGATCGACAAGTGGAGTTCACAATAGATTTGGTACCAGGCAAACCGTGATCCAAGGCACCCTACCGAATGGCACCCAAGGAACTACAAGAATTGAAGGCGCAGATCGAGGAGTTACTCGAGTTAGGGTTCATCCGGCCAAGCGTGTCCCCATGGGGAGCACCAGTTCTATTTGTAAAGAAAAAGGATGGAACGCTAAGGATGTGTATTGACTATCGGGAATTGAACCGCCTGACAGTGAAAAATAAGTACCCACTACCTAGGATCGAGGATCTTTTCGACCAACTAAGAGGCGCAAGCACATTTTCTAAGATCGACTTGAGGTCCGGGTATCACCAACTAAGGATTAAGGATAGTGATATCCCAAAGACAGCGTTTAGGACGCGCTACGGACACTACGAGTTTGTTGTAATGCCGTTTGATTTGAGCAATGCCCCAGCAGTGTTTATGGACTTGATGAATAGGGTGTTCCATCCCTTTTTGGATAAATTCGTCATAGTCTTCATCGACGATATATTGGTATTTTCAAAGAGTAAGGAACAACACGAAGAACACTTGAGGATATTGTTAGAGACGCTTCGCAAGGAGAAGTTGTATGCGAAGTTCAAGAAATGTGAATTTTGGTTGGACAGAGTCGTGTTTCTTGGGCATGTGGTAACTGCTCAGGGGATCGAGGTTGATCCGATCAAGGTTGAGGCAGTCAACGAGTGGCAAGCCCCGACAAATGCGAATGAAGTACGCAGTTTTCTAGGGTTGGCGGGCTATTATCGAAGATTCATTGAGGGTTTCTCAAAATTAGCCGCACCTATGACGCGTTTAACCAGAAAAGGAGAGAAGTTTGAATGGGTCGAGGAGTGCGAGGGAAGCTTCCAAAAGTTAAAGCGAAGACTGACCTCCGCACCGGTATTAACAATCCCTGACCCCACGAAGGAATTCGTTATCTTTAGTGACGCGTCGAAACAAGGACTGGGATGTGTTTTGATGCAACACGGCAAGGTGGTTGCTTATGCCTCAAGGCAACTCAAGCCACATGAGATGAATTATCCCACACACGATTTGGAGTTAGCTGCGGTGGTTCATGCATTGAAAATATGGCGCCACTATTTGTATGGGGGAAGGTGTGAGATATACACGGACCATAAGAGTTTAAAATATCTTTTCACTCAAAAGGAGTTGAATATGAGACAGAGGAGATGGCTAGAGTTAGTCAAGGACTATGACTGTACCATACACTACCATCCGGGTAAGGCTAACGTGGTCGCTGATGCGCTAAGCCGCAAGACCCGAGGTGAGGTATCGAGTCTGATAACATAACAAAAACAGTTGGTGGATGAGTTTGCCAGAATGAGAATCGACGTGATAACACCACCTAAGAGTACGGAAGTTGTTCTAGCAACGTTGGTGGTACGCCCAACACTACGAGACAGGGTTAAGGAGACCCAACCTCAAGATAAATTTCTGAGTAAAATGAGAGGGCGAGCCCAAGCTGGGAGCATTAAGGGCTTCGCTTTGGCAAATGATGGTGTTCTGACTTATGAAGGGAGGTTATGTATTCCTAAGGATGAGAGCCTTAGGAGAGAGATCCTAGAAGAAGCTCATTGTGCGCGACATATGCGGCACACCTGGGAGCACCAAAATGTATAGGGACTTGAGGGAAGTATTTCGGTGGAGAAGCATGAAGAGGGACATTGACTGTTCGTAGAGAGGTGTTTGACCTGCCAACAAGTGAAAGCTGAACACCAGAGACCGTCTGGATTACTCAAGCCCCTAGAAATCCCAGAATGGAAATGGGAGCACATAACGATGGACTTCGTGGTTGGAATGTCGCGCTCAGCCAAGGGAAATAGTGCAATATGGGTAGTCGTGAGACTAACCAAATCCGCACATTTTCTACGATCAAGATGACCTTTACAATGGATCGGTATGCGAAGATCTATATCAAGGAGATAGTGCGATTACATGGGGTCCCGAGTGTCAATTGTGTCGCAGCAGACACACGATTCACCTCAAAGTTCTGGAAAAGTCTCCAAAACGCTTTGGGCACGAAATTGAGTTTTAGTACGGCTTACCATCCTCAGTCAGATGGACAGTCAGAAAGGACGATACAAACATTAGAAGATATGCTGAGGGCATGCGTTCTTGACATGGGGGACAGTTGGGAGACGATCCTCCCTTTAGTCGAGTTTGCCTACAACAATATCTACCAATCAACAATTGGAATGGCACCATATGAGGCCTTGTATGGCAGAAAGTGTAGATCACCGTTGTATTGGAGCGAAGTGGGAGAAAAGAAGATTTTGGGACCAGAATTGGTGGAACAGACAGTGCAGATGATAGGGAAGATTCGGGACAGAATCAAAATAGCCCAGGATAGGCAGAAATCATATGCCGACAGACGGAGAAAAGATCTGCGATTCGACGTAGGAGAGAAAGTATTTTTGAAAGTAGCACCCATGAAGGGTGTTATCCGCTTTGGTGAAAAGGGGAAGTTGAAACCAAGGTTCATAGGGCCATTTGAAATTCTTGAGAGAATTGGAGATTTAGCTTATCGACTAGCCCTGCCGCCAAATCTATCTTCTGTTCATAGCGTGTTCCACGTGTCAATGTTGAGGAAATATGTGCACGACCCTAGCCACGTGGTTAACTATACAATCTTGGATATAAACAAGGATCGACTTATGAAGAAGCACGGAGGCAATATTAGAAAGGAAGATACACAAGCTAAGGAACAAGGATGTGGCACTAGTTAAAGTACAATGGAAAGGGCATGGGAGCAATGAGGCAACTTGGGGGAGCGAAGAAGAAGTTCGAGCTAAGTACCCAGACTTTCTAAGTTGAGGTAAGAATCGAATTTCGAGGACGAAATTTCTTTTAAGGGTGGTAGGATGTAATACCCGGTTTCAAATAAATTTGGGGATTAAATTAGGGCACAATTAGGGCTCGATTCGGACCGATTTTGGGGATTATTGTAAAATTCGAAACCCTAATTTTCCTAAATTGGGGATAATATTTTCTGATTTTTATTCCAAAAACAAGAAGGAAAAATCTTGATAAAATGGCAATAAATCAAATACATGAAAGGAAAGAGAAATCCTCCACATATGGAAATAGATTTGAAAAATATACTTACCTTTAATAAATGAAGCCCTTAGCCTATAAATTGACAAGCCCCATTAGGTTTTTCTTTCACAAACTCTCATTCAAGAATTCAGAGGTAAGAACTTCCTCTTCTCCTCCCAAGGCCGTCGGCCACCACCACCACTGTCGCCGCCGGAGTCGGCTCCTTCCCTAGCCATTTCCTTCCTCAAACCCCCAAACCTCAAAAAACCCCAAAGGGAGAAAATAGAGGAAAGAAATAGAGAAGAAGAAAGAAGAAAAAAAAAAAGAGAAAAAGAGGGGGGGCTGGGGACGTGAGAATGAGGGAGAAGAGAAGAGAAGAAAAAGAGAAGAGAGAGTTGAGGGAGATGAACGGCAGAAAGGAAGAAAAGAAAAGAGGGAGAAAGAAAAAGAGAAGAAAAAAGAAAAGGAAAAAGGGAAAAGAAAAGAGAGGAAAAAGAAAAGAAGAAAAAGGGAGGGAAATGGGAGATGATGGAATTAAACCCAATTCTTTAATTTCTAGCCCAAGCCAAGTTTTAATCCAACAAGCCATCTACCAAACCAATTTTTTCTTAAGCCCTATTCTTTTCTTCAATTTCGAATTTCTTTTCTTTTTACCCATCTCCAACACCTTATTAATTAGAAATTTATTTTATTGTAGGGAACGAAGATTTCGACTTCTAGGCTCACACACCGCGTTTGATTTTTACAAGTTCTACTTTTAAGGTGGGGATTTTACTGCTTATGTCTACTTTAAATGCATTATATGATTATTTGTGTGCGGGCACGTTAAACATGAAAAGCATGGTACTTAATTGTACAAGCATGAAAAGCATGGTACTTAATTGTACAAGTATGAAAAGCATGGTACTTAATTGTACAAGCATGAACAGCATGGTACTCAATTGTACAAGCATGAAAAACATAGGTGTGTGTGCATGAGTGATTATATTGTGTATTTAATTTAGACATTGCGTCCCCACTGGGCTGTTGTATGCTCACCCCATATTTTTCACAGATGAATGAAGGAGCCAGAGCGTGGCAAATGGGACGGTGGAAGTCGAATCAAGAAATTAAAGGGCCCCTTTATTTTGATTTATTTTATGATGTTAAAAAATAAATAGCTTTTATGGATTTTTTGTTTTTTAAAATTTTTGGGACACGTTTTTATGAGTATTCCGCACTGATGACAAGTATTATTTATTTCCCTTTAAGAAACGTGTTTTCAAGCTTGGGCTTATTTTTCAGCGCTTTAATAAATCGCAAATCATATATTTTTATTTTTGCGAAATTTGGATGTTACACAACTAATGCAACAACTATTACAAAACGGATACAACAGTCCAAGTAGGCTTTGATCACACAACCAGCTCTACGCCTGGGACTCAACTTCTTCGTAAGGCAGCTGCCTCACTACTTCAGCTCCTCCGATGGATTCAAAGCAGGTTCTAACTTGAACCTCATTGTACTTCCTTCACTTCGTGGACGTGTAGACCCCTTGTTCTTTTTCAAACAATTTTTCCTCTTCAACAGGTTGAAGCTTTCTTCTTTCCTTCACTGAAAGTGTTGGTTATAATAACTTCAAAAGTAGGCTTAAATATTAGAATGAATAGCTTGAGAGTATTTTTTGCAATTGCTTGCTTTGCTCAGATTGGTTGTGTATTCTTAGTGTATCTCTCACAAATATTCCTCAGCCTTTTATAGTGACAATTTGAAAAAGTGTCCATTGAAGAGATAGACATTTTTCAAACTTCACTTCTTGATTGTTGGCTTATCTTGTTGTGCTCTGTTGATGTTGACCCTTCCTTAATTTAATGCTCTGCAGGCTGCCTGCAACACTGTAGGTTTTCTGTAAGTCCAAGCGACTACGATAATCTAGAGGGGGGGTGAATAGATTATCTCCATTTTTTCGATTATGCCCTCTTTTTGAATCAAATACGCTAAGACAAGAGTAAAGGTGCGGAAAGTAAACAACACACGTCGATTTATAGAGCTTCACCCCACCTAGGGACTACGTGCTCTACCACCCCAGTATATCCAGGATCGGTTTCGAAAAAGAAAAAGAATTTTATTAATTACCACAATTAATACAAATTGAACTTACAACAACACCTTGAAGAGCACCACACTCTTCTTTAACACCACCTTTGAGATTACCACAATCTCTCTTGAAGATTACCACAATCTCCAACGGCACATAGTGAAGAATACCACAATCTTTAACCTTGAAGAATACCAAATTCTTCAACACCTCAACAAGAAGATTACCACAATCTTCTTACACCTAACACCTAGATCACCCAAGTGTGTTCTTACCACAAGAACACTCACAAGGATATCTTGTGTTGAATGATTACCCAAAAATTCAAGATTACAACTCGATAATGAATTATACAATTAAGTGCAAGTGTAATCAAGAATAGCCTAGACCTCAACAATGTGAAAGTGATAAGCTAGGCAAATTACAACAAGAATAATGACAATATAAGACCAAGTGTTTGCTTAAGTATTTCTTGTTGTGTTGTATTGTTCTCTCTTGTTGTTGTGCTTCAAATCTTCCTCTATTTATAGGAGATGATTGATACTTGATAGGCTCCTCTTGGAATCTGATATCTACAAAACAATTACAATTAAAATCAAGATTATAGCTGTTAGAAATCAATTCCACAATTTAGGGAAAAGCTATCTGCTGCACAACGGTTAGAATTTTGCTGTCAAAACATAGGGCGACCGGTCGCGCACAAATTGACGTTTGAAAATAAGAACACATTTTTACACAGGGCGACCGATCGACGGGGGGTCCAACCGGTCACCCTAGGGTCCAACCGGTTGCCCTCTTCAAAAAACCAAAACAGAGAAGTTTGCAAATTTGAACCAACCTTCAGGTATAAGGCAACCGGTCGACGTCACCGGTCGTCCTATAGGGTGACCGGTCACCCTCACCATTTTCTGCAAACATGAAGTTTTATGTTTTGCACAACTTTCAGGTATGGGTTGCCCTATAGGGCGACTGGTTGACCTCAAAACAAAAGTGTTGTCCAATTTTATATCGAAAATAAACTACAAGAAATACTCCAAAAATAGTGAAAACATTTTTGACCGATCGGGAGTATTTAGACAACATTTGGAAATATTGTTTTATGTAAAAACACATTAACTCAAAATCATAAAAAGTGTTGTCCAATTTAATGTCGAAAATAAACTAGAAGAAATACTCCGGAAAATAAGTAGAAACAATTTAAATCATTTAGGAGTATTTGGACAACATCTAAAAACATTGTTTTGGTGTAAAAACAAAATCATGATAAAAACATTTATCAAACAATCTCTCCCTTTTTGATGATTACAAACCAAAACAATTTACCAAAGTCGATTTTGAAAACAAAACAATTTTACCGGTTAAAAATGAACTATCCGTTGTGAGTGACAACATTCCATGCAACATAATCATAAGGATGAGAGTATAGATTTTCTAAAACATTTTTGCAAAAGCTCCCCTATCAACATGCACAACAAAAATAATGTAGAAGCATTCAACCAAAACTAAAAGCTCCGCTTTTACAACTTGAGCTTAAGTATCAAGAGCTTATAAGCTCCCCCTGTCAACAAAACATCGTTAGACATGAATATGAGTCCATACTACAATAAATGGACTAAGTATAATCCACAACTTATGGCTTTTAATAGCTACAGCTTATAGCTTCTTTCTCGAGCTTATATTAGCTTCTATGAGCTAATGAGCTTATAACTTATTTCTCCCCCTTTGGAATCATCAAAAATAATGTTAGCACGATAAAAACATCATATATTCATATCAAAGTGCGCAACTAAACCGATGTATCGAGCTATATGAACATTGAAGCTTATAAACCAAATAGGAGGGAAAAGTCGATCATACGACTTGTAGAAGCTTATGAAAACTCATTTGATTTGAAAAACATGATCTCTATAAATATATAGGACATTTGAAAACAAGTGAATCATGTAGGTGATGACTTTTTCATTGAAACATTTTATCGATAACTTAGGGGGCGTCAAAAATTGAAAAGGATATATATAGCCCTTGTAAATGTAATCAAGCCAAGTTTTTCATCACCAAAAGCAATTTTACAAATATCATCCATTAACAATTATCATGCTCAACACAAATATATAAGAATCGCATCAAGAAATATATGTAAATTGAGATAAGGGAGTAGAATTCTTACCATTTAATCGGTGAGGATGAATAACAATGATGATAAACGAGCTAGATAATCCCTAAAATATGTAAATTATGCAACAAAACACATTTGAAGTGAATTGTGTGTGAAATTTGCAAAGGGTACGAAAATAGAGTGAAATGAGCCAAAATGGCAGAAAATAAGAACATAGACGATTTTAACCAAAAGACTGCAGTGGGCGACTGGTCCAGGATTAGGGCGACCGGTCGGCCCAAGCCCTGGCAGCCCACTGTTTCAGCCCACTTGTAAGTCCAAGCGGCTACAATAATCTAGAGGAGGGGGTGAATAGATTATCTCCATTTTTTCGATTATGCCCTCTTTTTGAATCAAATACGCCAAGACAAGAATAAAGGTGCGGAAAGTAAACAACACATGTCGATTTATAGAGCTTCACCCCACCTAGGGACTACGTGCTCTACCACCCCAGTATATCCGGGATGGGTTTCGAAAAAGAAAAAGAATTTTATTAATTACCACAATTAATACAAATTCAATTTACAACAACATCTTGAAGAGCACCACACTCTTCTTTAAAACCACCTTTGAGATTACCACAATCTCTCTTGAAGATTACCACAATCTCCAATGACACTTAGTGAAGATTACCACAATCTTCAACCTTGAAGAATACCAAATTCTTCAACACCTCGACAAGAAGATTACCACAATCTTCTTACACCTAACACCTAGATCACCCAAGTGTGTTCTTACCACAAGAACACTCACAAGGATATCTTGTGTTGAATGATTACCCAAAAATTCAAGATTACAACTCGATAATGAATTATACAATTAAGTGCAAGTGTAATCAAGAATAGCCTAGACCTCAACAATGTGAAAGTGATAAGCTAGGCAAATTACAACAAGAATAATGACAATATAAGACCAAATGTTTGCTTGAGTATTTCTTGTTGTGTTGTATTGTTCTCTCTTGTTGTTGTGCTTCAAATCTTCCTCTATTTATAGGAGATGATTGATACTTGATAGGCTCCTCTTGGAATCTGATATCTACAAACAAATTGCAATTAAAATCAAGATTATAGCTGTTAGAAATCAATTCCACAATTTAGGGAAAAGTTGTCTGCTGCACAACAGTTAGAATTTTGCTGTCAAAACATAGGGCGACCGGTCGCACACAAATAGACGTTTGAAAATAAGAACACATTTTTACACAGGGCGACCGGTCGACGGGGGGTCCGACCGGTCACCCTAGGGTCCAACCAGTTTCCCTCTTCAAGAAACCAAAACAGAGAAGTTTGCAAATTTGAACCAACCTTCAGTAGGGGCCGCCTATAGGTCGTCGGCCGACGTCAATCACCGTCGCCCTATAGGGTGACCGGTCACCCTCACCATTTTCTGCAAATATGAAGTTTTCTGTTTTACACAACTTTCAGGTACGGGTTACCCTATAGGGCGACCGATTGACCTCAAAAATAAAGTGTTGTCCAATTTTATATCGAAAATAAACTGCAAGAAATACTCCAAAAAATAGTGAAAACATTTTAGACTGATCGGGAGTATTTAGACAACATTTGGAAACATTGTTTGATGTAAAAACACATTAACTCAAAATCATAAAAAGTGTTGTCCAATTTAATGTCGAAAATAAACTAGAAGAAATACTCCGAAAAATAAGTAGAAACAATTTAAATCATTTAGGAGTATTTGGACAACATCTAAAAACATTGTTTTGGTGTAAAAACAAAATCATCAAAATCATGATAAAAACATTTATCAAACATTTTCTCTGAACATCCCATTGGTTCTCAGCTACTTGTACTCTTTCAGCAAGACAACTTTAAGGTTGCAGGTCTGTCTCCTTACCATTTTGGGTAAGTCTTTGACTTTTCTTTGAATGACGTCTTCAGCTTTCTTCGAGTCCTTAAGTTGCTTTACCCGTTTATTGAGTCTTCTCCATAAATGAGGGATCACTCAGCTGTTAGTCTGCTGACAGACACCACTTCTTCACTTGGCTGACATTATTCTTCGATACTCAGCTGCAACACAACTGTTTCATCACTGCATTTCTTCAGTCAACTTCTACGATCTTCAACTTTGTCTTTGCTTCTTGACTCGAAATTTTATATCCTATATATTACATAATTGAAATATAACAGAAAATGGGGTGCCAACATGCTAATCTAAGTTTTCTATGCATCATCAAAATCTATACAAATAAATTTCCTAACAGTTGGCTTAACATGAAAGCAGCAGAAGCAAGACAAGCCAATGAATACTAAGTAAGAGTTTAAAATGTTGTCTATCTCTTCAATGAAGAAAATTCAAACTCCTACTATAAAAGGTTGAGGAATTTTTTAGAGAGAACAATACACGGAACTGAGAAGCAATATTCAAGTGAAAGCAAGAACTGCAAATACGATATCTTGAGCTAAATTCAAAATCCTCAAGCTAAATCAAAGATAATTCATCCAACACAACCAAGTGAAAAGATCGAAGTTGTTCATTAAGTTGAAGAGGAAAAACTTTTGTGAAAGCAAACAGGGTTTATATTTCCAAGGATTGAAGGAAGTATAGTAATGTTCAAGGTTGAACCTGATTTGAATCTGAAGAGGGTTGTGATCAATCCCTAAAGATTTAAAGAGCTGAAGTAGTAAGACAGTTGTCTTGTGAAGAGCTGAGTCCCAGAAGATTAGCTGGCTATATGATCAAAGCAAATCTTGGAGTAGAAGAATTATCCAATCCTCGAACTACTATAAAATTTATGTGTTCTTTAATTTTACTACATTTTAAATTTTGTATTTTTTTTAATTGCTATATTTGCTATCAAGATAATAAGTACTCAAAAAGTATAAGTGTTGATAAACCAAGCTTAAAAAGGGTGTAAGACTTCCGCTGTATAACAAGAAACTAATTTTCTATAAAGTTAACTTCACTCAAATTTGAGTTACTCTATCAACAACTCTCTTAGGGAATGTTGAGTGGTTAACTCTTCTCATCAAGCTTAACACATCTGTCTTAAAAGACTTGATTGTTTTCTTATAACTCGATTTTGAAAAGAATAAAAAAATAGGTAAAATCTATTCAACCCCCTTCTAGACTTTTTCTGCACCCTTTGGGACCTACATGTGATATGTGGTGCAATATATGGAGTTTTTGATTTTTCGATTCCCCCATTGCTTGAGGATCCTTATCTAAGATCACTCTTGGATTTTGTGCATTCACAAAGGAATTGAATCATAGTCCTGATTTGTCTCCAATTTCTTCTTGAATCATCAACTCATCTAATGTTTTAGATGATTTGTTGAGTGATGCAATAACACTTTTAAGCTCTAGCTCTCTATTTTCTTTAGCAACACAGTCTGTTTTGACCTTTTCAATCTCAGCCTTCAACACTTTACTCTCATCGGCTAAGTGACTTAGAGGACTCAGCTCTTCTGTCAGCTGTAAGTTTTGGCATTTGAGTTGGTTGTTTTCCTCATTTAGGAGTGTGTGTCAGGATTTTGTGTTCAAAATCTTTCATTATTATTCATAATGAATCATAGAGATTAGTGGGTGATGATGTGTGTGTGGGTTATGATCAGTATCATCATAATCTGAATCAGATGAGTTAAGAATTACCTCATCTTCCTATTCTTTGGCCATAAGACAAATTAATGCATCTTCTTCAGTATCAGAAAAGTAGTTAGCTTCACTGCTTTTTGACTCTTCTGTTTCCTTACACTTGAATGTCTCAGTTTCAGTAGCCATTATAGCTTTCTTTCTTTCTTTTCTTCTTTCTCTGAAGATTTTTGTTTCGTCATCATTTCTCTATTTGTTTACTAGTGGATAGGGACAATCAACTGCAAAGTGGTTTGGTTGTCTGCAATTCCAGCACAAGTCTTCTACTTTCTTTTCAGCTCTTTTAGGGGGTCTTTTCTCTTTTCTTTTAGAGGGAGCTGAACGCGTTCTAGAGGACTCTTCTTTGTTCCTCTTGTAGTTCTTGTTGAAGAACTTGTTGAATCTCTTGACCATTAAGGCTCTCTTCCTTATCAATGATGTCCTTTGAGTCTGTTGACTTAGGCTCACCTACTATCAAGGCAGTAGTCTTGGGTGCATCTATCTCATCTTGCTCTTTCCTTTTGAGCTTGATTTAGTAGGCTTTAAGATCTAAAAATAACTCATGATTTAATATTTTTGTGAGGTCCATTTAGTGCCTCAGAGCCATCACCTTCATTTCCCACTCAGCTAGAAGGGCTTTCCAAATCTTCATACATATTTTCTTCTATACTCCTTACCAAGAGCTGATAACTCATTTGTTAATGATACATGTAAAATATACGTGCATTTAGGGGTTTAATTTGATATATTTTTGATGAATTTGCACGTATATTTAGTGTATTTTACTTGGTTTCCTTAGAAGGGCATGATATTGCGTATTCTAATAATTTTAATAGGAAACAGAGCTAGAATGAGAAGATATCAATTAGATGACTCGAACAATATTGACGAATGCGAAGAGACGATCAAATACGCAAAGAAAATGACAAAAAACAAGCCACATGCATGGTTGGATCGTGTGAATTCACACGACCGTGCGAACTGTGTTTGTGTGTTTTTACACGTCCTTGCGATTTGTTCGAGGGAAGAATTTCAGAGATGAATCACATGACCTGACATTATGAAATGACATGAACGTGGGAATTGATCGTGCCAAAAATAGAGAAGAAAACACATCACAAGGCCAGACCGTGTGGAATCACACGGCTGTGTGAACTGCTCTACGACTGATTTTAATTCCTAATCCCATCGGAACTCTACTAGTGATCTCTCAAAGCACCTATATAAAGGGGACCAAGGCATGGACGAAAATACAACATTATATATCATCATACATCAGAAAAATACACTAGGGTTACACAAATCTATACACTTCTGAGAGGAAGGCATTAATCAACGAAGAACAGCACAAGGCCTTTCGCATCTACGGAAGCACAAAGGTTCAAAGGCTGCAAAGGAGGATCCGTTCTGACAAGAAGGGTTCTATCTTTTTAGTTTAGATCTCTTGTTTGTACTTAAACTATGTCAAACTATTTGATTTCAACTTTGTCTATAAATTTGTTGTCAAATATGTTGGGCTAATTATTCTGATCCTAGGGCATAATCAAAACTGTGGATTCATGTTAATTCTATATTGATTGTTTTTCTTAGTTGGTTTATGTGTTCTATTATATGAATTCGAATGCCTAATTCTTGTAGATTATTTGGCCAATAATTTACATGTCATATTTGTTAGTTGATAATTCGGGAGATGAGTGTTAGATAAATGTTTTTATCAAGATTTTGATGATTATGTTTAAATGAGTTTTTATACCAAAATAATGTTAATAAATGTTGTCCAAATACTCCTAAATGATTTAAAATATTTTTGCTAATTTTTTGGAGTATTTCTTAGAATTTATTTTTCGATAAAAATGGACAACACTTTTGATGGTTTTGTTTAAATTGGTTTTTACACCAAAACTATGTTTATAAATGTTGTCAATATACTCCCAAGTGATTTAAAATGTTTTTACTATTTTTTTTGGAGTATTTATTGAAGTTTATTTTTGATAAAAATCGGACAACATTTAAAATTGGAGGTCGACCGGTCGCCCAAAGCGTCGGCCGGTACACAAGCAAAGATTATTGAAATAGAACATTGCAGTACTCATAAAAGCGAAGAGGGGGTCAGTCGGGGCCGATCGATCGCACCCCTAGGCGGCGTCGGCCGCACCCCGTCGGCCGACCGGTCGACCCCGATGACCGTGACTGGATCGCACTAATTTTTTCAAACGGTCGAAATCTTCAACAGGGCAACCGGTCGCCTATGCTATTTTGTGACAAAGTTATCTTTGTTTGAAAATTTTTGACAGCAAGATTTACTTTTGATTTTTGTACAATATTTCTACATCTTGCGATCTTCTTTTTGTAGACAAAAGTGAAGATAGAGGAGCCTATGTTGGTGAAGACTCTCCTATAAATAGAGGATGAATTGAAGACACAAGATACAACACATACAAGCAAAATACACAACAAGAAATCTGCAAATTATTCAAGCTTTCATTTTTACATTCTTGTTGTAATAGCCTAAGTACTTTCACGTGCACATCTTTGAGGTCTAGGCTTTTTGATTCTTGATTACACTTGCACTCAATCTTTGTATTGGTATTATAGAGTTGTAATCTTGAATATTGTCCATCATTCAACACAAGACATCCTTGTGAGTATTCTTGTGGTAAGAATACACTTGGGTGATCTAGGTGATAGGTGTTTGAAGAGTGTGGTACTCTTCAAAGGTGGTGAAAGAGATTGCGGTAATCTCCTTGAAGGTGTTGTAAGAGGATTGTGGTGATCCTCATGGTGTTGTATTAATTGTGGTAATTAATAAAATCTTTTTTTTTCTTTTTGAAATCCATCCCGGAGATACTGGGGTGGTAGAGGATTAGGCCCTAGGTGGGTTGAACCTCTATAAATCAACAAGTGTTGTTTAATTTCCGCATTTACATTCTTGTAATTTACTTGTTGATTCGAAAAAGAGGGCGATTTGCGAAAAATCGGCATAATCTATTCACCCCCCCTCTAGATTATCGTAGCCACTTGGACTAACAACTGGTATCAAAGCCAAACTCTTTGGCTAGCTCGTTCCGAGTAAAGAGGAAAGATCCATGGCTACGAATGAAGCTTATCTCACCACCGGCGCCTCCACCAACAAGCCACCACTATTCGACGCCAACAACTACGCATTTTGGAAAGACCGCATGGAGTGCTTTCTACAAGGGTGCGGATTTGATATTTGGAATGTGGTCGTTGAAGGAGTTGCTCAACCAACAACAAAATTGGTGGATGGTACCACGACTCCCAAGCCGTTCAATGAGTACGATGAAAATGACAAGAAGGCTTTCTCTCTAAATGGTAAGGCCTTAAACATTTTACATTGCTCTCTTACCGCCACCGAATATAATCACATAAGAGGCATACGGTCGGCACATGAAGTTTGGGAAAAATTAGAAACCATCTACGAGGGCACAAAGAAAGTGAAGCAAGCAAGAAAAACAATGCTTGTGAAAGACTTTGAAAATTTCAATATGCATGATGGTGAAAGCATATCAAAAATGGTGGAAAGGCTTGACAACATTGTCAATCCTCTTGTGGCTCTTGGAAAGATCATCTCCGAAGAAGACAAGGTGACCAAGGTATTGAACGCCCTTCCCGGCTCATGGTCCGAAAAGGTGACGGCAATCACGGAAGCTCAAAATCTTGAGACACTCAAGTTTGATGAGCTCATTGGGAACCTTCTCATTTATGAAGTATATCTCAAGGAGAGGAAACATTCTCAACCATCCACCTCTAAACCGGGTACGCAAAATATTATTAAAGGCTTAGCATCTTCTTCTAATAATGCTTATTATGCTAGTGATGAGGATGATGAAGAAACGGAGGCTCTTGTTAGAAAATTTGCAAAATTTGTAAATAAAAATAAAGCAAGAAAGCCTAGAGACAATTCTTGTTTCAAATGCGGAAAATCCGGGCACTACATAGCCGATTGCCCGAAAATAGCGGAAGAGGAACAAAAGAAGAAAAAGCCTTTTCCGAAAAAGAAGGCGTTAAATGCGGACGTCAAAACTTGGGATGAATTACTTGAAACTACCGACGAGGAAGGAGAATCCGAACATGGTCTTATGGCCATAGACGATGAAAATACCGAGGTACGCTCTAATGCTTCATCTTCTTCCCTAGTTGATGAATTACAATGTGATTTTGATGAATTGCAAAATGAGTTTCAAAATTTGAATGTTAAATACAAGAATTTGAAAAAGGAGCATAAAGAGCTTAAACTAGAAAAAGAAAAATTATTTACTTCTTATGATTCTCTTGATAAAGCTCATGCTATTACTCTTACTATGGTCCGTACTCTTGAAACCGAAAAACAAACGCTCACAAATGATATTGAAAATTTGAAAAAGGATGTGCATCGATTCAATTTAAGTACGGATAAAGTCACAAAAATTTTAGACGCACAAAGAGGTGAGCATTCTAAATTAGGACTTGGTTACAAACCTTTTCAAAATGCCCTTAAGAAAAAAGACCAAGGTCCAACCTTTGTACGTACTAGTAGTCCTCGTATTATTACTTGTTTCTTTTGTGGTAAGAATGGACACTATGCTAGCAATTGTAAATTGAAGAATAATTTTAGCTATTATTGGAAACCTAAAGGTCTCAAGGCTAACCCCCATGGACCCCAAAATTATAGGGTACCTAAAAATAATTCCTTTGTAGGTTATAGGGGCTATAACAACAATGGAAGATTCAAAATGGCTCGTGGACAGCGGATGTTCACACCATATGACCGGAAAGAGAGAACTTTTTACCAACATCAAGCTCCAAGAAGAGGGTATGGTCATGTTCGGCAACGGCAAAGGAAGAATTCTTGGAAATGGGGAAATTGGTAACACTTCTTTCTCTCTTAGTAATATTCTTTTAGTAGAAGGGCTTAAGTTCAATTTGATAAGTGTTAACCAACTTTGTGATTCAAATTATAATGTTGTTTTTAATAAAGAAAAATGCCTTATTTCCAAAAATGATAAAAAAGTAATTATCTTTACAAAAATTTGATTTGTCAAAAGTAAATTTTAGTTTAAACATGTTGGATACAAAAATTTGCAAACTATTTACAAAAAAACATGTAAAAGGACTACCCAAATTGAATTTTGAAAATTGGCTTATGTGGTCAAAAGAACAAATTAAAAGTAGTTTTAAGCCCAAAAATGAAATTTCCACTACTAAACCCCTACAAATGCTTCATCTTGATTTGTATGGGGATATTGGTACGACAAGTCTAAGTGGAAAACATTACACTTTTGTTATAGTTGATGATTTTCTAGATATACTTGGGCTCTATTTCTTACAAATAAAACCGATGCCGTTAATGAGTTTGTTAAGTTGTGTAGACTTATTGAAAATGAAAAGGAAGATACTATTAAGTCTATTCGAAGTGATCGAGGTGGTGAATTTGACGGCGAATTTAGAGTCTTTTGTGAAACCAAGGGATATAGTCATAATTTTTCGGCTCCAAGGACACCTCAACAAAATGGAGTAGTCGAAAGGAAGAATCGGACACTTCAAGAAATGAGTCGGTCCATGCTAAATGAATTTTCACTTCCAATATTTTTGGGCCGAAGCCGTAAGTACCGCTTGCTATGTCATTAATCGAGTTTATATTCGTCCTAAAATGAATAAAATTCCATATGAGCTTTGGAAAGGAAGAACTCCGAATATTAGTTATTTCAAAATATTTGGATGTAAATGTTTTTTTTGAATACTAAGGATCAATTAGACAAACTTGATCCTAAGGCCGATGATAAATATTCAACCAAGAGCAAAGCATATCGGGTTTACAATAAGACTAGTGGGTCTGTTGAAGAATCCATCCATGTCAAATTCAATGAAGCTTCGGGTGTTGAAAGGATACCCAATGATGAAAGTGATGAAGAGGATATTGTTGAACACATTGTTCAAAATGATACTCAAAATGATCAACCTTCAAGTTCAAATGTTCCTCAAGAAGATAAAGGCGATACTTCGAATCTTCCCGTAGCATTGAAATTTAAGGGAGATCACCCAAATGATCTTATTATTGGTGATCCCCTTGATAAAGTAATGACTCGAGGAAAATTTGCCGAGAAAACTCTTATATCTCAAAAAGAGCCTAAAAATGCTAAGGAAGCCATTGAAGATGAGGATTGGTTTTTAGAAATGCAAGAGGAGTTGAATCAATTTGAAAGGAATGATGTATGGGAATTAGTACCTTGTCCTCCATCTCAAACCATTATTGGTACAAAATGGGTATTTCGGAACAAGCTCGATGACCAAGGCAATATTGTTCGAAACAAAGCAAGGTTAGTAGCTCAAGGTTATTGTCAAGAAGAAGATATTGATTATGATGAAACATTTGCACCCGTAGCACGTTTAGAAGCTATTCGTATTTTACTTGACTATTCTTGTTTTAAAAATTTCAAGCTTTACCAAATGGATGTAAAATCCGCATTTTTAAATGGTATTATTCAAGAAGAAGTCTATGTAAAACAACCTCCGGGGTTTGAAAATTCTTCTAGGCCTAATGATGTTTATAGACTTAAAAAGGCTTTGTATGGTCTGAAACAAGCACCCCGTGCATGGTATGATAAACTTAGCTCTTTTCTTTTGCAAAATGGTTTTACAAGAGGTAAAGTTGATACTACTCTCTTTGTTTTTGAAAAAGGGCAAGATTGCTTATTAGTGCAAATTTATGTTGATGATATTATTTTTTGTGCTACTAATGAATCCTTGTGCAAGAGATTTTCTAAGTTAATGCAAGGTGAATTTGAAATGAGTATGATGGGGGAGCTCAACTTCTTCCTTGGACTTCAAATTAAGCAATGTCAAGAAGGAATATACATTTCACAATCCAAATATACAAAGGAGCTTTTGAAGAAGTTTGGCATTGAAGAAGGAAGAACCGTTTCTACCCCAATGGCAACAAATGTCAAGTTTGACAAAGATGAAAAAGGCAAGTCGGTTGATGAATCCAAATATCGAGGTATGATTGGTAGTTTACTTTATTTAACCGCTAGTAGACCGGACATTCTTCATGCCGTATGCCTATGTGCTCGTTTTCAAAGCAATCCCAAAGAATCTCATATGAGTGCCGTTAAAAGGATTTTTAGATATTTGAAAGGCACTATTCAATATGGTTTATTCTATCCAAAGAATGAAAAATTTTCTCTTAAAAGGTTATAGTGATTCAGATTATGCGGGAAATATTGATGATCGGAAAAGTACTTCCAGATCATGTCAATTTTTAGGCGATTGCCTAGTTTCTTGGTTTTCAAAGAAACAAAATTGTGTTTCACTTTCAACGGCCGGCGAGAATATATTTCCATGACTTTTTGTTGTACTCAACTTCTTTGGATGAAACAAACTTTAGCAGATTATAAATGTTCTTTTGAAAATATTCCTATCTTTTGTGATAATATATCCGCTATAAATATTGCTCAAAACCCGATTCATCATAACCGTACTAAACATATTGAGATTCGACATCATTTTCTAAGGGATTGTGTTTCAAAACGAAAAATTGAGATATCTTTTGTACCATCTCAAGATCAATTAGCGGACATTTTTACAAAACCGCTATCTTCCGAGACTTTTGCGTCAATACGAGCTCGGTTAGGCATAATGCATATTGAATGAGGTCTATGATTGCATTTTGCACGTTTTTAAAACTTATGGGCGAAAAATCGGATTTTTGGTTAAAGAACTCGGATTTTTGGTAAAACAGAAAGAACACTGGGCGGATTGGGGGAAGGCCAACCGGTCGCCCATGACGCGACGTCGCCACCACCCCAATCACTCCCCAACAATCGTCCCCTCACCATTTTATGGTTTAAATCGTTTCTGGGACCACTTTGGCTTATTTTGTCCATTTTTCGTCCCCTATGCATTTTTCACACAAATTTCACTTCAAAATTGTTTTCTTGCATACATTGCATATTTTGGACTTCATAAGGCTCGTTTATCATCATCATTGTTCATCTTTACCGATTAGATGGTAAGAATTTCTCCTTTTAATCTCAATTGGGTTGAACCCTTGAGAATGTGCTTGTATCTTGATATCTTGTTGAAATTCTTGTATTAATATGTTGTTTATGATGATTGATGATGTATGAATATTGATGTATTGCAATTGGTGCTGAAAGTTTTGGCTTAAAATGAATCACAAAGGCGTTATATTTCTCTTGTTTTATTCGACGACGCCAAGTGTTCGACAAAATATTTTAATGAAAAATTCATCACCTACATGATTCTCTTGATTTGAAAAGTCTTATAAGTTTATAGAGATCATGTTTTATCAATCAAATGAGCTTTTACAAATCAAATGAGCAATTTTTTCCCCTTTTATTTGGAATTTAAGCTTAAATGCTCAATATGCTCGATAAATCTATAAAATTGCGCACTTTGATATAATTGTATGATTGTTTTATCGTGCTAACATTATTTTTGATGATTCCAAAGGGGAGAAACAAGAAAAACGCCCATAAGCTCAAAGAAGCGTAAATAAGCTCGCAAGAAAAGCTATTAGCTAAAGCTCTTAAAAGCCAAAAGCTATGGATTATACTTGGTCCATGTGATGTATTATGGACTTTTATACTTGACTAATGATGCTTTTGTGATAGGGGTAGCTTATAAGCTCATGATATTCAAGTTTAAGTTGTAAAAGCTAAGCTTTAAGCTTTTAGTTGTTGCTTGTATACTTGTTCTTGATATGCATATTGATAGGGGAGCTTGTGCAAAAATGACTTTGAAAAATTTCTATCCTTGTGTGTTTTACTTATGATGAATCTTGCTTATAATGGATTGATGTTTTAGACAGGAAAATTTGTTTTGTTTTAAAATCAACTTCCTAAAATTGTTTTGGTTTGTAATCATCAAAAAGGGGGAGTTTGTTAGATAAATGTTTTTATCAAGATTTTGATGATTATGTTTAAATGAGTTTTTATACCAAAACAATGTTAATAAATGTTGTCCAAATACTCCTAAATGATTTAAAATGTTTTTACTAATTTTTTGGAGTATTTCTTAGAATTTATTTTTCGATAAAAATGGACAACACTTTTGATGGTTTTGTTTAAATTGGTTTTTACACCAAAACTATGTTTATAAATGTTGTCAAAATACTCCCAAGTGATTTAAAATGTTTTTACTATTTTTTGGAGTATTTCTTGAAGTTTATTTTTGATAAAAATCGGACAACATTTAAAATTGAGTCGTCGCCCAATGGCGTCGGCCGTGCACGAAGCAAAGATTATTGAAACAGAACATTTTGTACTCATAAAAAGCGAAGAGGGGGACCGGTCAAGCGGGGGCCGGCCGGTCGCACCCTGGCAAACGGCGGTCGCACCTAAAGGCGACGGTCGCACCCGCCCCGTCGGCCGGTCGACCCCGACGACATGCACTGGATCGCACTAATATTTTCAAACAAATCGAAATCTTCAACAGGCAACCGGCCGCCTATGCTATTTTGTGACAGCAAAGTTATGCTGTTTGAAATTTTTTGACAGCAAGATTTACTTTTGATTTTTGTACAATATTTCTACATCTTGTGATCTTCTTTTTGTAGACAAAAGTGAAGATAGAGGAGCCTATGTTGGGAGCCTTTGTTGGTGAAGACTCTCCTATAAATAGAGGATGAATTGAAGACATAAGATACAACACATACAAGCAAAATACACAACAAGAAATCGCAAATTATTCAAGCTTTCATTTTTACATTCTTGTTGTAATAGCCAAGTACTTTCACTTGCACATCATTGAGGTCTAGGCTTTTTGATTCTTGATTACACTTGCACTCAATCTTTGTATTGGTATTATAGAGTTGTAATCTTGAATTTTGTCCATCATTCAACACAAGACATCCTTGTGAGTATTCTTGTGGTAAGAATACACTTCGGTGATCTAGGTGATAGGTGTTTGAAGAGTGTGGTACTCTTTAAAGGTGGTGAAGGAAGATTGTGGTAATCTCCTTGAAGGTGTTGTAAGAGGATTGTGGTGATCCTCAAGGTGTTGTATTAATTGTGGTAATTAATAAAATCTTTTTTTTCCTTTTTGAAATCCATCCCAGGAGATCTTTGGGGTGGTAGAGGATTAGGCCCTAGGTGGGTTGAACCTCTATAAATCAACGAGTGTTGTTTAATTTCCGCATTTACATTCTTGTAATTTACTTGTTGATTCGAAAAAGAGGGCGATTTGCGGCTTCGACATAATCTATTCACCCCTCTAGATTATCGTAGCCACTTGGAGTGACAATGAGTTCTAACAAACGAAAAATGGGTTCAGATATAAACGAGTATAGATTCGGGAGGGTTATAAATGTTTGTGGGGAGTACTTCAATTCAAAGATCTTTTGGGAGTTGATATTAAGTGTTGAGTAGGGATGCTAGCAATTGGTATAAATCAACTGTTTATTTTCTTCGGGAGGGGGAATAAACTAATTTAGGAAGCATTAATTGAAATACAAACCCATAAACTGGTTTTTGATGAAACATTAATTGGATTTAATATTGAAGAAGCATGTTGAGATTATGTGCCTAGGTGTTGGGAAATTTATTTTATAGATTTTGATGAATGCCATGTAAAACTTAAACTAGAAAGTTGGCACCCCATTTTCCTTGTAATTTACATTGTAATAGATAAGGATGAAAAGTTGAGTCAAGTCACCACGCCTAGAAATACAAGAAGTCAATCAAGATCAAGTGAAGACTCACTTTGTGGAACAACCGAGTATGGACAAGATAGAAGATCAAGAACAAATCAAGATGTATCGGTGAGGAACAAGTGTGTGAAGAGTCGAGTCAAAGTCAACTCAAGAAGCAAGTCTCAAGTTGAGCGACGGATGAGTCATCCAATGATTGAGTAGACTCAAGTCACCTGGGGAAAAAGGCAGCAACCAAGAGGAGTTAACTGAAATGAATCCGTTGCAAAGAAAGTCAAGAACATTACTTAAATAAGTAATACTTCCATGATGCCAGGTCTTAAAGTGCTCATCCCAGCCAAAAGGAGTTAACTGAAATGAATCCGTTGCAAAGAAGTCAAGAACATTACTTAAATAAGTAATACTTCCATGCTACCAGGTCTTAAAGTGCTCATCCCAGAAGCATTCAAAAGGGATAAACCAATGGGAAGCACTGCACCTCGTGTCAGAACCTGAAAAGATGCAAATTCATTTAATACGAGGAAGGGTCTACATCTCAAGACTGAGGACCAAGAAAAGACAAACCAACGAACACAATTGACTTTTGAAATCAGCCTATCTCTTCAACGGGCAGATTTTCGAAAGTTCACTTTAATAAGGCTGAGGAAATTCATTGAGAAAAGGTTACCTTGCACACCTGAGAAATCAAGCAATATTCAAGCATATAACCTGCAAATACTCTTAAGAATATTCAAGCAAATCCTCAAGCCTGAAACTCGAAGGAAATCGATCCAACACAAGCTGTGAAGGAAAGACAACTTCAAATCTGTTGAAGAGGAAACTTTTAAAGAATCAAAAGGGGTCTACTTTCGAAAGAGGATTGTAGGAAAGTTCAAGGTCGAACCAGTATCAAGTTATTGGAGGGCTTCGTGATCAAATCCAAAAGCTTGAGAAAGTGAGCTGAAGTAGCGAGGCAGCTGCCCTGTGAAGAAGCTAAGTCGGACGAGAAGCCAGCTGTGTGACCAAGGTTGTCTCTAGACTGTTAACCACTTTGTAAACAGATCTTTTACTTAGTGGATTCCTGTAGGTCCCAAGGGGTGTGAGTGTAAGGTTTAGAGGGGGGGGTTGAATAACCTTACCAACTTTTCGATTTAGTCCTTTTAAAATGTTCGAGTTAATACTTCAAGTGAGTCCTTGATGGATAGCTAAGTTAGTTAATCAAAGAGTTAGTCACTCTTTCAGACTCAACCGATTTTGTTGATAGAATAATTCAATTTTGTTTTGACTAAAGACTTAACTCGATTGTGATATGTTTTTTGGAAGACTTAACACCCTTGAATTTGGTTAAGTTTATTTGAATACTTGGTTTTAGCACTTAGTTAATTATCAATTGGATAGCAAATATGTCATGAGATATGAAAGTAATATCACGAAATTAAAGTGCTAAAATGTAAATGACACAATAAGTTTTTATAGAGGTTCGAAGATGGGGTAATTCTTCTACTCCTCTCTTCTCCAACTCCTGGAGGAATCCACTAAGTATTGATCAATATACGAGTGGTTACTTGATCCGATACAAGTCTTGATCACACGGTGACTTGATCCTTTGGGACTCGATCGGAGATGCCTTGGTCACACGAGTTGGCTTCTCGTTTGACTCAACTTCTTCACACGATAATTGCGCTTGCTACTACAACCCACTTGCTCAAGCTCCTTGGATTTGATCACGAAGCCCTCCGAGAAACTTGAGGCGGTTCGACCTTGAACCTTCCTACAATCCTCCGTGGAATGTAGACCCCTTGATTCTTCAAATGTTTCCTCTTCAATTGATAGAAGTTGTCTTTCCTTCACAGGTGAGTGTTGGATTGGTTTCCTTCGTAATGTAGGCTTGAGGATTGATCTTGAATGACTTGAGAATATTTTTGGTTCTGATTCAAATGTTAGCTCGAATGTTCTTGGTTTCGGTTGTCAAGGTAACCTTTTCTCAAATAAACTCCTCGGCCTTTTATAGTGTTCTTTTGAAAATTTTCCGTTGAAGAGATAGGCTTATTTTCAAAAGACACTTGTGGTCGTTGGCTTGTCTTGTTGCGATCCTTGAATTTACGTTTCCTCGTATGAACGATTCTTGACTTTTCGAGTTTTGACACGGTGCGGTGCTTCCCGTTGGTTTATTCCTTTTGCATGCTTTCCGGGATGAGCACTTCAAGAAAGGTAGTATGGAGGTATTACTTGTTTAATTAATTCTCTTGATTTACGTGCAACGAATCTCTTTCGATTATCTCGACTTGACCGCATTTTCTTAATTTCCCAGGTGACTTGAGTCGACTTCCAATCATTGGATGACTCTTGTCACTTCAACTTGAAGCATGGCTATCTTGAGTTGACTTGACGATACTTCACTGTTGCATCTCATCTGCTGCTCCTTGATCGAGTTCTGTCTTCTCTTCTTTTGCCACACTCATTTGCCTCACGTGAGTCTTCCTTCTAGTCTCGGTTGTCTTCTTGTATGTTGAGGCATAGGCGACTTAACTCAGCTCGACCAACCCTATCTATTACAATGCAATTTAAAGCAAAAATGGGGTGCCAACTTTCTATTCTAAGTTTTACATGGCATTCATCAAAATCTAAAAATAATTTCCCAACAATTTCCCCCTTTTTGATGATGCCAAAACTTAAAACATTCATACAATAAAGTAACAGTAAAGATACGTACAGACAATGCAGAATCACAGAATGTATGCATAGAATCAATCTTTTATTGATCATAACATTCTTGTTCTTTACATAGCTGTTTACAAGGTGTATCAGAGCTTAAATGGAACTTAAAGTAACTATGTTGTTCTACATCTACACAAGTATAGAAATTGTACGATTTTATTCGATGTACAGAAGACTTACATAAAATGTATTTACATAGTAAAATACATGAAGGGGTGACGATAACACTTCATCTCCTTTGCCTCCTTCTTTTATCTTCTTGACTCTGTCATCTTCGACCTTTTTCTTTTCTTCTCATCTTCATGCCTTTTTTTTCTCATACACCTTAAAGGCGACTTCATCTCTTCTCGGTCTTTCTTGTCTTTCCTCCCATAGCTGAGTTTGTCTTTTATTTTCCTCTTCAATTCTCTTCACATACTCAGCATTGTTCTTAGCCACTTGCAGGTTGGCTACTTCGTCAAATCCAGCCCAATAGATCCCTCTTTTCTTGCCTGGATCTATGTACTCGATGTTTTTGGGGAGATCTAGTGCGAAACCTCTTCCTCCACCAGCTGCTTCTTCGTGCGCCTCGGGCGTGTATTATCTTGGGGCCTTCTTTTTCCCGGTGAGTGACCCAGAGTGACAGCCAGAGCGACCGCCGATGAGTCTGCCGCTGTCGTTTCTTCACATAGTTTGAGACCTTTTTCCCAAGACAAATCCCGAGGCTTGAGCCATGGACATATTTGCGAAGTAACCTTCAGATGCGAGCGTCTTGAATTCATCAACAGATCTTGGCCCGGTTCCTGCATCTGAAATGGTATAAGTGTCTCTGTCTGTTGGAATGCCTCCATGTTGTTTCAGAATTTTCATAACTCAGGCATCCATATTTCCTTCCATTTCCTTCATCCCTACTTCAACTGTCTTTCTCTTTTCATCCATAGGTACTGCAGAGTGTTGGAGTGGCAAAGTCACTGGGAGTTTGCTGATAATATCAGCTGTGACAAGACCTTGTTGGGGGGTTTTAGCAATCATCAAGGTCACATCTTTCGAACCTTCCCCCTCAATAGATTTTCCTTTCTTCTCTCTCATTACTTCCTCAGCTGTCTTTCCCTTCACAGCTGTGTCTTCCTTCTCAGCTTCAGATCCCTTCAGCGCCTTTAGGTATTCGTCTTCCCCCTTTTTGGCATCATCAAATGAGAGAGGAACCCCTGGAAACAAGCTAGCAAGCATGAAGTCTAGTCTGGCGATAGCGGAGTTCGCCAATCTGGCTGCGGAGTATGCGCATTGCACGTCAGAGCGAGTGGCGTTGGATTCATTTGCTGCTACTAACTTCATCTCCGCCATGAGAAGGTGAACTTTCGATCCATGTTCTCCTCTACGCGCGGGGAGCTCTTTCTTATTATATTCACGCAATGACTTTATCTACGTGGTGTGAGATTCATGCATTTGTTCGATGTGCTCTTGCATTTTTGTCTTTGCATCGGCATTCTCGGCTTGCGGACTAGCAACTTGTTGAACAATGTCTGAAGTATCGAGCTTGTTCCACGCGCATTGTCTGCTTCTTTGTTGCCACCATTCATCCCCGACTATTATGCCTCGCATATCGCCGATAAGGTTGGCATCTCTGTTATCGGCCTCATGTCGGTGAGGGCTGGTGCCTCTCCATCTTTTCAATCTCATCAAATAGGGCTTGAAAACTTCCCGAACCTTTGTCATACTGTCTCGGTGGCGGCCAAGCGTCAAAGTCATAGTCTCTTTGGAATAATGGTGTCTGTTGGAATAACAGGATCGGGTTTATGGAAGTGCTCTCAATCTCTAGGCGATTCTTCGGGAGGTCAAGTACCTCCGAGGAGAGAAGGAAATGATTCTACAAAAGGGTCATCACGGGCAACTAGAATCGCTCAATGACAACTTGTGCTCGTGAAGTTCCGGTGGAGTCGATCTGCTGCGACTTGAGGAGCTGCGCGATTGACTGTTTGTTGTATGGTCTGTTGTGAAGTTGACCGAGCCTTGCCGAGCCTCATTTGCTCGAATTAGCCTTCGGTCTCGGTCTTTGGTTTTCCACATGAGTTACTGGTCCTCGGCCTTATCGAAGTGTCATCGGATGATGATGAGATTTCCATGGGTGGCTCATCATCAAAGTTGAATGTTTGGCGAGTAGTCTTGAGGTCGACTTACTCGTGGTTGGAACATCCTGGTGAGTCTTTTGGATCGGCAATAGGGGATGACTGAAACTTCATCTTCACCCGGATCCCGGAAAAGTTACATCGGGATTATCTTGGGAATCGTGAAGGGCACTTATCTCCTTTTCGATGGATCAATGATAGCAGGAGGATGTTACGTGCTTGAGTCTCTTTACCCGGGGAAGTCTCAATCTCCGTTGGCCTTCATTACCTCATGCGAGTCTCAAGCTGCGGCGAGGGTTTTTGAACATCCCCTTCGACATTGTCATCTTGTCTTGGGGTCTTCGAGGTGGCATCCACCGGAGTCTCAACTCCATGGATTGCACTTTCATTTCCCAGTGTTAACTCCCGGGCGTTCCTTCATGTGCCATTTGCGATCCGCAACATCATTGGCTGCAGAGGAAGCGATTGCATCTTCAATTTTGAGGCGATCTTAAGCATGCGAGCCTCTTTAGTGACAACTTGCTTTGTGTATCCGGTTGTTGTTACTTCTCCACTTCACCTCCGAGATTCATTGTGGAGTGGTGCAGTATCCTCGGCCTTCTGCGGTGGAGGAGTTTTCCCCTCGGTGGCACACACCGGTGAGTGACTTGAATGGGGTCACTCGTCTCCGGACTCCGGTTGTTCCCTTTGAGTATTCGGTAGTTGGGGCGGTGGTAAGACACCTTCATTAGGGGTTGGCTCGTGGGGTCCCCACAATCCCGATTTCATCGCCAATTCCCTTATCACCTTCTTCCTCGAGTGAGTTGGGGAAGTGGTGGCGGCGACAACGATGGCAATATGTTGCACCACTCCCATGGGATCAATCTCGGTGTGATGTGGAGGACTCCTGGTCCCTCCATCATCCTTTGCTCATGTAGGATTACGGATTCTTGCATTGCTTCTTTGCATTTGCAACTCTGTGGCGGCGGCGGCAGGTTGAGATCCTCTTCAGCATGCGATAGGGCGTCAAGGTGAGGATGTGTATGATCGGTGGTTCGATAAAGGGACAAATCGGCCTTTTCACGAGCCTCGCCTTCCTCTCGCCGATCTCTCTTCTCCTTGTCCTTGAAAATGCAAGATTTCTGTGCGATTTTCTTCGCCCGTGCTTGGACCACATTGGTCAATCCAAGAAAGTTCATGATTACCTCTTCTTCTTCAATAAATTCGAGTCTTTGAACTGTTCCTTGATCGACTAAACTTCCATTTTCTCCATTCTCGCATGACGATTTTGAATGTCCGGGTATGGTGGGGATAGGATCATCACATCATCATCATTGTCATCGTCTTCTGCTTTGTCCCTCTTGCTCGGGGATTGAGGGTAGCAAACTTTCTTTGCTCGATATTCTTAGTAGCCTTCATTACAGGCGGAGACACAACCCTTTCAATAGGTAATTCGGTTGTCTCGGCCATTCCTTGTTCCTCGGTTGTTCTGTCTCTGTACTGGGTCTTGAGTTACCTCTGCGATCGGCCTCGGCGGACTTGGCGTTTCATCAATAACTTAGGAGACTCTACTTCTCCGGCGATCTCGGGTATCTTTTCGGTGAGTGGCGGACTCAACGGTCTTCTCAAGCTCGGAAAGTCTTCTTCTTCTTTTTGTTTTCACTAGAGGAACATCGGTTCCACTTCCTCCAGTTCGTTGAAGGTAAGAGCCTTTGCGGTTGTCTTTAGAGCGGTTGCCCTTCTTGTTGTGGCGATCCTCTTCTTCTTGATCCTTTGGAGAAGGGATTAATGGTTCTTCTCCGCTGGAGCTGCAGGGCATGAGACACGGCTGGGGGCGGGTGACTCCGGGCAGAGGCAGTGCAAATTTCTTTTTCTTTCTTTGCCCAGGGCAGCGTGATCTTTTGGCGGTGAGTCTTCTTGGGAGGAGGGGTGGCAGTTTGTATCTTCAGTGGTGATTCCCCCTCACTCGTATCGGCTCTCTTTGCGTAAGCTCTCTTGTGCGCCCGAGAGGTTTGATCGAAACATCCTCTTGTTTATATGGAACGCCTTTCCATGTCGAAGAGGACTCCTTTTACTTCCATTATTCGGCCAATCACCAGGTCGTATCCCGGGAACCTCCAAACGTACCATCCTCCTTGAAGGATTTATTCCCAACATTCAGCGGTCAATCCGTATACAAACTCATTGACTCACCTTTTTTTTCTTCAATGATCGCGGCTATTACGATCAATTTAGCTTTGGACAAGCGGTCAAAGCCGCCAAATTTGATGTCTATGCATTTGGCAATAATGTCCGCAATTTGTGGTAGTCTCTTTTGACTTCTTGTTAGTTTGTATAGACCACTTTTGCACAAGGTCGAGGACTTGGCTAGTTCCTTCCAAGCGGCGGCCAGTCAATATCGGCCTCATAAATCTCGGCATTCCTTCCGCCGACAACAAGCGATGTTCGCGGATCTGGCGTAATGGTGAACTCTTTTCCATGAACAGAGGACTTGATTCCCCTCATCGTGAACTTCAGCGTTCACGTAAAAGCGTGCGACCTCTTCCACGTAGGTCATTGGAAACTCCATCGTCAAAAATGGTTTTAATCCGATTTTTCCGGCTTACGTGCTATCTTCTTCACAAGGGTGTCGTCGGACCCTATTTAAGCATCTTGTCGAAATCCACAAGAGACCCAATGTGGATTTGCTTTTGACTTAGCGAAATCATGAGTAGATGCCATTTCTAGATGTTTTACCGAACAAAACTTAGAAAATGAACTTGAGGATTTGTAGGGTTTTGAGAGAAATTTTCTTTCTTTTGCCTTTGAGAGAGATGAACAGTTTTGGTAAAGCGAGAGAAAATCGGACGAAATGGTTTAAGTATGAGTCATGAAAGGGCGTGCGGGTGGTTTTGAAATTTTGATCAAAATCAACGGCTTAGATTTTGCACGCCGATTAACCTTTAATCTTTCGTATTTAACAGCGGCAACATTTATATCCAATCATAAGCTTTGTGTGCGACTTTTGGTATGTACTCGTCATAATTATCTTTGACATCATTCTTAAAAACATTCCCGCTTCGTAAAAGCATTGCGTTTTTGTCACTTTGCTCATAAATGACTCAAACTTATTCCTTAGCCGATTTAACTCTTCTTTCTTTGCACATAAATACTCATTTGTCGCTAACTCGTCTGGTGATTCTCACATTCTGGTGATTTACTTAGGTGATTTAAGAGTTGACTCTTTTTCATCTTTTCGTGTTCCATCTCTTTTCTTTGAGTCTTTTGAATGTCAACTCAGCTCAATTAACCCCAATTCATGTTTGAGTTCTTCAAATCTTGATTCACATAATGATTTTGTGAATATGTCGGCTAATTGCTTATCAGTTGAGATATATTCCAAGGTGATGTCCTTCTTTTCAACATGATCTCTTATGAAGTGATATCTGACATCAATGTGCTTTGTTTTTGAATGCAACACAAGATTTTGAGTAATTGCAATTGCACTTGTGTTATCACAAATAATTGAAATTTCCTTTTCTTCAACCTCATAGTCTCTCATTCTTTGTCTCATCCATAAGACTTGGGCCTGATGATTTGCCGCATGACTATGTATTCTTCAATTTGTGAAGGTAGCTATTGAATTTTGCTTCTTGCTAAACCAGGAAATTAGCCTATTTCAAGCATTTGACATGTGTCCGAGGTACTTTTCTGTCAACTCTACATCCAAAGATAGTCAGTCTCGAATAACCAATTAGCTTGAATCCACCTTCCTTTGGATACCATAAGCCAACTTCTTGGCTTCCTTTCAAATATCTCAAGATTCTCTTGGCTGCAGTTAGGGGTGTTCATCGAATCGAATTCCGAATTCCTCGACTTCCTCGAATCGAATTAATCGAATGGACAATTTAAAATCCCAATTCGAAATTCGATTAAATTCGAATCGAATTTAACCGAATTGGATTTTTCGATTTTAGAATCGAATTCGAGTCAATCAAAAATTCAAATATGTATAAAAATTTGACAAGGTCCGGATCCGGATCGCAAATTTTTTGGACCATAACCAATAAAATTTCAGACTTTATTTTATGTCACTTTATTAAATATATATTATTGACTAACTTCTCTGTTTACTTAATTTAACAAAGGACTATTATAGATTCATAATAAATTCACTTATATAAATTTAATAAATTATTTTGTGGCAATTCATATAAAAACTGAGATTACTTGAGCAATAACAAATATACTAGCTGAAACAATTCGCAAATAATAAAAGTTTTTAAAGTAAGCATACTTTCTGATTAGGAATTCTATACAGGTCTAAAAATGTGTCACCAAAATCATTATCCTCATATTTACTAAGAAATAAAAATAATATTTTGAAGTCATTATAAGCTCATGGGCTTGAACTGCTTCCAAACTTATAAAATCATTTGGTCATTGTAAACAATAAAGATGATACTAAACATCAACAACGGTTGAATCGACACTAATTGTTTGATATCGCAATTAATTCATAAAAAAAAGTTAAAATATAATCCTTTAAAAATATGAAAAGATGCATAGTAACTAATTTTCTATAACAAATTGAGATGCATCACTAAAGGAAACACAATAATATGAGTTCAAATTAAAGAATATAGAGATCACCTTGTTCAAATTTTTCAAGATCCTCAATGCGTTCTTCCACTTCAACTTGAGATGCATCGTAGGAGCCAATCTTGGGAACATATTAAAGCTTGCACAATTTTAGGAGTTAAAGAACTCCTAAATGAATCAAGTACTCTCCCACTCGTAAAAAAGCAGTTAAGGAAAAGCGTGGAAATTGGAATAGCTAAAACATCACGAGCAATCAACGATAATATGGGGAATCTTGGATTTCTAGCCCTCCACCAATCTAGAACACTAAAGTTCTCACTATCATAATCCTCTTCTTCATCATCCTCCTCGGTCAAATACCTATCCAACTCAGATTTAAGGTTTTTGGAACCCGAATCTGCCTTTCTTCTTTTTAACTCGGCTCTGTATTTTTCTTTTAATTTGTTCATCGGCTCACTATCATTGTTGCACAAGTTTAACTCAAATGGACTTGAACCACTATCGATTGACAAAGACGAAGACGAATATGCACCAGTGGATGAGCTATGAAGTCTTTTATACTCATTAAACAACTCATAAATTGCATTCCTTACTTTTTCAGGCAGTCTCTCCCCCTCTTCTATACCATACAAATTAGAGATAATAATGTCAATATACTCAAATTTGTTTCTAGGATCAAGAACACAAGCAATAAAAACCAACATGTTAAATTTTTCAGGACAACCCCAATACTTGTCAAACTTTTTCTTCATTTGTGATGCCATATTTCTCAGTTTCTCATCTTCATATGAATTATATTCTTTCAAAACCCCATGAATGCAAGAAATATCATCCAAGAAAGTGTTCAATGTAATGTACTTCGTGCCAGAAAACTTCAGAGTAAGTCGATAAAAATGTCGAAGGAAAATAATCAATACTCTAACATTCCCCCAATCCCGATAAGTTGGAACCCAGGTTTAGAGCCATGATTTTCAAGATCATCCCTAAAACATGAATCCTCCATATCTAATCTATCAAATGCCCTTTCATACTTCTCTGCCACACTCAACATCAAATAGGTAGAATTCCATCTAGTCGGAACATCCAAGCACAATGATTTACTACAATCACATTTTTCTATATCGGCATACCCCATGAACCTTTTAAGCCTAGTGGTGATTGTCTAACATACCGAATTCTTTGCTCTAACACTATCAACCGACCCCAAGATCCTTAAGTCCGTCTTGAACAATTAAGTTCAAAATGTGAGCAACACACCTAATATGTGTCCATTTACCTTGTAACACACACTTTTGTCCCCAATTCACAAATTTTTTTCTTAAATAATCAATTGCCACATCATTTGAACTTGCATTATCAACAGTAACCGTGAAAACATTTTGCAAACCCCAATCAACCAAGCACATTTCAACAGCTTTACCAATGTCTTGACCTCTATGACTTGACACAGGACAAAAATTTAACACCTTTTTTTACAATTTCCAATCATTATCAATAAAGTGAGCGTTGATCAAGCACATATAATTAATTCTTTGAAGTGATGTCCAAGTATAAGTGGTTAAACAAATCTGTTAGATATGTTTTTGATTTGAGCCTTCACTTTTGTCTTTTCATCAAGAAACACTTGATAGCAATCTCTTATTATCGTACTTCTACTTGGAAGCAAAACTGAAGGTTGACACACTCTCATACATCGTTTAAAACCTGCATTTTCGACAAACTTAAATGGAAGCTCGTCTATTATTATCATTTCAGCTATTGCTCTTCTAGCTGTCTGTTGATCAAATTTCCATGATAATAAACTGACTTTAGACTCCATTCCAGTTTTTCCATCGGTATTATTAATTTGGTATGACAATAGAGATTGGTCTTGCTGATTACCGGGGTATGAGGGACAAACTCTCATGTGATTTAATAAATTTGAAGTACCACACGCCCTGGCAGATAGATTGTACTCCTTAGCACAATAGTTGCACTTACATTTTTTCTTACCCACATCTACAAACTCAGTAAAATGGTTCCAAACAACTGACTTCTTAATATAGTCCTTACGTTTTCCACTTCCGGAAGAACCCGAAGGTTCAGTGCCCTTTTGTGCGGTAGGCCCTTCTCCTTCAGAGCTCAAATGCGCAGCGTTTCCCTCACTTGAAGACATTTGTGGGTTCATTATCGAAAAAATCATGGTAAATCGGCGGAGTGATAATTACGAGCGGCAGCGGCTGGTAAAACTTAAGAAAAGTGATGGTGAATCGGTGAAGACTTTGTACTATAGGTTGAGATTTAGGGTTCTAATTGCAATTGAAATTTGGAAACGTAATCATATGAATATTTAGCTTGATAGTATAGAATAATTTTTTCCTTTTTTAACCAAGTCAGAATATATGAAGCTTAAAAAATATTTATTCCTATTAATCATAACACTTAAATAAATTAATATAGTAGTCAGCCAACTAACATATATATAGTCAATTAATATGAGTAAAGAATGTAGTTACATATATTTATAATTTTACAAATTAACGTATAAAAAATGTAGTTCTATGTTTTATAGATGAAATAATTTTCATGCAATATATAATATAGTGAAATATATAGTGAAATATATAATATAAATTATAGTTTATAATTTATACTTTAAAAAAGTTACTTACGTATAGGTGTTTCATATTATTATTATTACTAGAATAACACCCGTGTGTTACACGGGATTTATCCAAAATCAAAATTTTACTGTCCCAAATTTATTTGTAATATTATAGGAGATCCAAAATACTAATTAGAATCATTAAAAAAATAAAATCAAAATTAGAAGAGTATCATACAAATAGTTCACTTCAGATTCTAAAAAACTTCTTTTTAAACTACACTATTTGTTCTATTTCCAATTGTGTCGTCTTTGTCACAACAAAGAATTTCCAAAACCCGTCTGTTCTTAACTCTCAATATAGCTACATAAAGTTGACCATGAGATGTGATAAAATCCTTTACATTTGGGATTAAAATTTATCCAATTTTCTTTTAGAGTTGATATTGTGAAAAAAATCCTCTTATTTTGGTATTTATATTTTATCTTTTAGAGTTGAAATTTTAATCTCGTAGTAGAAAAAAATTAGAAACTAAAAGGTTTAAAATAGTAGCGTAGATAAATTATTGATATCTAGATTACTTCTTATCTCTTAAAGTTGTTATTATCTTTTAAATTTCTAATCTTTTAAATTCAAAAGCTGTTAAAATATATTATCGATTCAACTTTAATTTGTAGATAGCAATGAGGAGTTGACACATGTCAAAATTAATTTTAATTGTTGGGATAGGCTCATTTTTACCTATGATAAGCTTATTTAATTTGATTAAAATTTGGATTGCATTATTTATTTTTATAATTGGTTAGTGTGTCAAATCTGGATTTAATAATAGTAATTTGAAATATACGTTGGAGTTAATATAAATCGGGAATTAAATGGTGCATATAAACCAAATATATTTTTGAAAGATAGTAATTTTAAAATAATAGGTAGATAAATCCTTGATATTTAAATTATTTCTTATCTCTTAAAATTGGTATTATCTTTTAAATTTGTAATCCTTAAATTCAAAAATTCAAAAATATATTATCATTTAACCTTTAATTTGTAGATAGTAATGCCACATGGATAATTATAAAGTAAACATGTGGAATTGAGAGAATGATGAGTTGACACATGTCAAAATTAATGAGGTGATGACATGTGTCAATTTTGTTTTCTCTTTTAGTATATATGGTAGATTATTATTATTATTATTATTATTATTATTATTATTATTATAAATGTTTTTATATATAGCTATATAGTTATCATATAATTAATTATTTGAATATGATCTAAAGAAATATATGTAATATAGTGTATAAATGTATATTGTATAACTAGAAAAACACCCGTGTGTTACACGAGATTGTCAAAAAATAGTTAGTACGTAGAATTCTTGTTTTGTGAAAAAACAATTGTATAGATAGATTCTTTGATTTTTTTAATTATTTGTTTACTTTTATATTATAATAATCTCTATAGATATAATATATGATTTAAAAACAAAAACAAAAATAGATTTTGTAGATAGAAACCTTGATTTTTGGATTAATTGTTATATTTTAGATTATATATCGAAAATATATTATATATGTAAAATATATTTATGGTTGCCACATTGATAAATGTGAAGTCACCATGTGGATTTGGGAGAATGAGGGTTGCCACATGTCTCAAAGTAGTGAAGTGATGAAATGTGGCATACTTGTTTTTTTCTTTTAGTATATTGGGTTGATTTTAACTTATTAAGTAGTCTAATAAGAATTTAAAATGAAGGAGGCTACATTTATAATTTTACATATCCATGTGTATAAAAGTAGCCTATATTTTATTGTAAAATTATTTTTCATATAAGCTCTCTCTCTCTCTCTCTCTCTCTCTCTCTCTCTCTATATATATATATATATATATATATATATATATATATATATGGGAAAATAAAATTTTAGTCTGTAAGTTGGTCCTTTTTGAGAATTAGTCCTCTAAGTTGTCACCTTCATGTTTTAATGTTTTAACTTTCAAATTTCTAGATATTGAGTCCTTTAACATAGCAATTTTACTTTTAGTCCTATAATATAACTTAATGATTTGGAGATTAGTCCAACAACTTGGCAATAGTTAAATTTAATTATTTTATTAAAAGGTTATTTCTTAAATAAATTTTATTTTTAAAAATTGAATGATTTTAATTAACAATTAACTTTAATATAAATAATTAATCATTTTTAAATTTTAATAATTTTTAAAAACATTTCAAGCATTAATTTTTAAACCTTTTGTAACTTGTAGATTAGTCCATATCCATTTCTTGGAGATAATTCTCTCTCACCAAAGGTTAATTACATAAATATGACAAATTATTTATTAAATTAATTATTTTAATTTTCTAAGATTCGTTAATTGTTTTAGAAATTTCTGTTTATTTTTATTTTTAATAATCAAATTAATTTAATTTTTAATTGTTTTTATAATTAATTTAATTTTCAATAATTTAAGTTTAATTATTTTTCTTGTGGCCATTTTCATCCTTTCAGGTAAATAATTACGAATTTATAAAAAATGTGATTTGTGGGTATTAATATTTTAATAAATTAATTAAATTTAACTATTGTTAAGTTATATGACTAAATTATTGAAATATGTTAAGTTATAGGACCAAAAGTAAAATTGTTAAGTTCAATTTGAATATCTAGAAAATTGAAAGTTAAAGGACTAAAACATGAAGGTCGCAACTTAGAGGACTAATTCTCAAAAGGCCCAACTTACGGGACTAAAAATCTTATTTTCCTATATATATATGCTTATTATATGTATAAAATATAGTTTATATTTTATATTTTGTAAAAGATACTTTCGTATAAGTGTTTTGCATAATTATTTTTCATATATAGATATATAATGGTATCATATAATTGATTATTTGAGTATGATCCAAAGATATATATATATATATATATATATAGCATCGTGTATAAATGTATAATATATATTGTATTAGATCAAAATTTAAACAAAAAGAAAGGAAGGTGCATTTACGATTTATAATTGATATTTGAATATTACCTAAAAATAAATATATGTAGTTTAGTATATAGATGTATAATGTAAATTGTACTATTAAGTATCCTTATATCGAAAAAAACTAAAACTAACAGAGGAAAGACAATACATATTTATAATTTTACATATTCATTTAAACATTAGACTTTATATGTGTATAAATTTTATATATAATAAATAAATAATATAATATAATATATATAAAATTTGAATTGAAATCGAATTCAAATTAGTATACGAGTTTGAATCAATATCTGAGTCGAATAGAAATACGAATTTGAATAGAAATACGAATTCGAATAGAAATACGATTTGAATCAAAATACGAATATGAATCGCTATTCATGTGGTCATGTGGCTTTCTTTTGGAGCGATTGAAATCTTGCACATACTCTACATCAAAGGTGATTTCACGCTTCTTTGTGAGATAGAGCAATGATCCAATAAGTGCTCTCGTATCTTGTTTGATCTGAGGCTTGCCATCGCATCCATATCCATTTTGGTGATGTATTCATTGGTATTTTCATAGAAGACTTCTCTTCCATACCAAATTTCTTCATTAAATCTCTACGGTGTATTTTGTCGACTTATGAAGGTTCCATCCTTCATTGTACTTGGAGTCAAGGAAGAATGTCGCTCTCCCATCATGCTCATTTCGAATTTGCTTTGCATGAGATTTGAGAATTTATCTGACTCTTTGTTTGTGGATCCAAAGATGATGTCATCCACATATATTTGAACAAGCGATACTCTTCCCATCTTGAATTTTCCCGAGAAGAGTGTTCTATCCACTTTGCCTTTTGTGAATCCATTCTCAGTTAGAAATTGTGATAATGTATCATACCATGCTCTGGGTGCCTGTTTCAATCCATATAAAGCTTTCTTAAGTTTGTATACCTTATCTCCAAGAGTCTTCTGCTCAAATCCTGGAGGTTGTTCAACATATACTTCTTCTTCTAATAACCCATTACATCCATTTGATATACAATAAAGTTCTTGTGAGCTGCATAGGCAAGAAACATTCTTATTGCTTCCAATCTTGCCACAGGAGCAAAAGTTTCATCAAAATCTATTCCTTCTTCTTGGCAATACCATTTGGCTACCAATCTTGCTTTGTTTCTCACCACAGAACCTTCCTCATTCATCTTGTTTCTGAACACCCATTTAGTGCCAATAACATTTTGATGGGTTAGCCTTTGAACCAATTCCCACACTTTGTTCCTTTTAAACTGATTTAGCTCTTCTTGCATGGCTTGAATCCAATGTGCGTCATCCAATGCTTGTGACACATCTCTTGGCTCTATTTGTGAGATGAAGCAAGTGAACATTGCTTCTTGTTGAGTTCTGGATCTAGTTTTCACACCTTCTCTTACATCTCCAATGATTAGTTCTGGTGGATGGTCTCTCAGCCATCTTATATCAGGTTGGAGTAAATTAGCTGGATTCAGTCATCTTGCAGCTGTGTTATTTTGATCAGCTCTCTCATCATCACTTAGCTGCAGATTTTCCAGCTGTCTTTGAGACTCAGCTATCTCTTCTTCATCTGGACTTATAACTCCAGCTTCAGCTTCAACATAGGGACTCTTCTGCATGGTTGGTTTATTCAGCTTATCAGCTGACTCTTCAATGTTTTCTCCATTTACATTTGGTCCATCAAACACCACATAGATGGATTCTTCTGTAACCATTGTCCTCTTGTTGAGCACTCTGTAGGTTTTGCTTTCAGCTGAGTATCCCAAGAAGATACCTTTATCAGCTTTAGCATCAAAAGCCTTTAAATTGTCCTTGCCATTGTTATGGATGAAGCATTTGCATCCAAATATTCTGAAATATGCAACATTTGGCTTTCTCCCTGTCCAAATCTCATAGGGAGTCTTTGTCAGCTGTCTGTTTATCATGCATCTATTTTGAGTGTAGCATGCTGTGTTTATTGCTTTAGCCCAAAATCGTTTAGGCAGCCCTGCTTCAGCTAACATGGTCCTTGCTGCTTCTTTGAGAGTTTTATTCCTTCTTTCTGCAACTCCATTCTGCTGTGGAGTCCTTGCTGCAGATAATTTATGACTAATACCATTTTCAATACAGTACTGAGTTATTACACCATTGACAAACTCAGTTCCTCTATCAGATATTATTTTGATAATGGTTTGACTCTTCTCATTTTGTATTCTCTTCATCAGTTGTGGTAGTTTCTGTAGAGTTTCTTTCTTCTTACACATGAATATTGTCCATGTATATCTTGAGTAGTCATCTACTACCACCAAGGTGTATTTCTTCCCACTTATGCTTTGGTTCAATTGGACCAAATAGATCCATATGTAGCGGTGCAATATTCTTGTTGAAGATGGACATGTCTTTTCTTTGAATGATGATTTGATTTGCTTTCCCATCTGACATGCATCACATACATTTTCCTTCTTGTATATTGAGTCTGGAAGTCCTTCTACAAGGCATACGGCAAGCTTGTTAATTATTTTGAAATTGGGTGACTGACTGCTTGCCCACGGCCAACTTGATTCGGTTGTGCTCTTTTTGCTAGCGACAAGTGCTTGGTGTTGCGGTTGACCAATCTACCACATACATGTTCTTTTGTCCGCATCCTTGCAACACTATTTCATTAGTTTGACATCCTTGATTTGGCATACACCCATATGAATCCAACATTGTAGCCTTTGTCACGAGTTGACTTATGCTTAGCAAGTTGAAGTTGAGGCCTTCAACATATGCAACATCGTAATTTCTAATCCATTTTTCTTGATGGATCCAATGCCTCTTATTTCTCCTGGAGCTTCATTTCCTCCAAATATGACTTTTACACCTCTAACTTCCTTGAATTTTGAATGATTTTTCTTATTTCTGTCATGTGTCCGGAACAACCACTATCCATGTACCAGGTTCCTTGGCACTCACCTCCTTGAACTCCGCAATCAAGGAAATTAAGTTTTAGGTACCCATACTTGCACGGAGTGCAGGTCTGAGGGGTTAGTATTGTAAGATGATCCAACCAACCTATAGCCAATTGATTTGACTCTAAGGGTTTCCATCTATCAGTGCCATAATCATAATTAATTTTGGCAAATTGCTTGGGGTTCTGGTTCATACAATTTGTCTCTTTTGTCTACGTATGCTGTGTATGTGTTTTAGCAATTGCCTTCTTTGGGTAGTTGTGATATCTCCGAGTGTAGTGCCTAGGTGCATATGTGTCTTGATGAAAGCTCTTATGCCTTTGGAATGGCCTTTGATGAGTTTAGCCTTTGCCACTGCCAGAGAACTTTATATTCCATAGGTCTTTCCGATAGTTCACATTATTCCAATCGGCTTGGCTTGGGTATTTTCTACCATTCCCATCATATGTGTTTCTTTTATAGAATTTATGGGGCTTTTGGTAGCTCTGTTTCTTCTTTCTGAGTATCTCCTATTTGGAGTTTGTTGAGGAACTCATTTGGATTTCTTCTCGGCTATCCTCTCGGCATATTCAACTAGTTGTTTTCCTTTTCCTTTATAACCAAGGCGTTTGCTTGTGATTGTGCTTTGGAATAAATGTGTGTGCATCATCCCGGAGTTTTGGATTTTAGAGATACTTCATTGCTTGAAGATCCCTTTTCCAAAATCACTTTTGGAACTTGACATAGCATAGAGCAATTAAATCTAGCTGTCTTTGTCTCCACATTCTCTTTGACTCATAATAAGATCATCCAATGATTTGGATGCCTTAGTGAATGAGGCTATCACATTTGAGGCCATTCTCCCTTTTTTTCTATAGCGACTATCTCTGCTATTAACTTAGCATTTTCAGCCTTTAGACTTTTATTCTCATCAGACTATTTGATTTAGAGTACTCATCTCCTTAGTCAATTTGTGAGTTTTGGTTCTTGAGTAAGGTTTTGTTTTCCTCATTTAATAGTGTGTGTGAGGATTTAATGTGTTCAAAATCTTTCATCATTTTGCCTAATGAATCATAAAGATCAAAGTGGGTGATGAAGTGTGTGTATCACAATCACTATCACTAGTGTAATCATAAAGATCAGTGGGTGATGAAGTGTGTGTACCACAATCACTATCACTAGTAACCGAGTGTGATGAGTTAGAGTGTACCTCATCTTCTTGGTCGAGGTTGGTTTTGTTCTTTAGCCATTAGACGGATCAAGGCTTCTTCTTCAGAGTCGGCAGGTAGTCACTTCACTACTCTCCGAGTGCTTTGTGTCTTTTGACTTGGTATGTCGCCGATCTCTGCGGCCAACATTGCCTTTCTCTTTTCTGTCTTCTTTTGAAGACTTTTCTTTCCTCTTCATTCCTGTATTTGTTGACTACGAGGATATGGGCATTCAATGGCATACGGACCAGGTTACTGCGGTTCAACATAGATTTTCAACTTTTTGATGATTCTTTCCATCCTTGGATTGTCAACTCTTTGATATTCAACTTTTGATGCTCTGCTCTCTTGGGTGGTCTTTCTTTCCTTGACTTGGAGGGGGCCGAGTGTCTTACGGAGGATTCACCTTTGCTTCTTTTGTAATTCTTATTGAAGAACTTGTTAAACCTTTTAACCATCAGTGCGATCTCCTCTTGGTCAATGACTTCTTTGACCTCAACTCTTTTGCCATCTTTAACAATTAGAGCATACATGTTTTGGGCACATTTGTCTCTTCTTGGTCTTTTCTTCTCGGCTCAAATTCGTAGGCTTTGAGATGCGAGAATAGCTCATGGTTGGATGTTTTTGATAGGTCCATGGAATGTCTCATTGCCATGACCTTTATATCCCACTCGGTTGGGAGACTTCTTAGAATCTTCATACACATTTCCTTTTGTGTATATTCTTTTCCAAGTGCGAGACGAGTTCATTGGTGATTTACGTGAGCGAGGCATCCGGTTGATCGAGGTTTCTCCTGCAAGCATCTTAAAGTTTTCAAATTTTTGTACAACCCACGGATAGTTTATTTTCTTTGATTTGCTTGTGCCTTCGCAAATCAAGGTTAGCTTGTCCCTGATTTCTTTTGCCGTTTTGCATGATTTGACTTTGTTGAACATGGCTTTGTCAAAGTTTTGTAAAGAATGTCCTTGGCCACATTGTCAAGTTATATCTTTTCTGTCATCATTTGTCCATTCGACTCTTGGTTTTTCAACCATCGCTGTGCAGGAGCAACATCCTCTTCTCCTTCTTGTGCAGCTCTTCTTCGCATTTGTGTTCACTTTTAAGATTTGGAGTGGCCCATCTTCTATCACTATCCACATCTCATCGTGTAATCTTGATAGATGAGCTTGCATACGAATTTTCCATTCATCAAATTCTTCAATTGTGAACATAGGGATGCGTGTCAAATTTGCTTCCATGATAATAACTTTCTTGAATAAAAGAGTTTTGGAAGGTCAAGTGCTAAAACAACTTTTGAAAAATTTGGAGATCTAGTTGATAACGGTGCGGAAGGCTCAATGAACCAACTCTGCTTCGATACCACTTGTAGGTCCCAAGGGGTGTGAGTGTAAGGTTTAGAAGGGGGTTGAATAAACCTTACCAACTTTTCGATTTAGTCCTTTTAAAATGTTCGAGTTAATACTTCAGTGAGTCCTTGATGGACAACTAAGTTAGTTAATCGTGAGTTAGTCACTCTCGATTTCTAACCGAAAGCGTTGATAGAATAACTCATTGTTTTGACTAAAGACTTAACCTTTCGGCCTTGTGATATGTTTTATTGGAAGACTTAACACCACGAATTTGGTTGAGTTTGTTTTAATACTTGGTTTTGCACTTAGTTAATTATCAATTGGATAGCAAATATGTGAGATATAAAAGTAATACGCGAAATTAAAGTCTTTGAAATGTAAATGACACAATAAGTTTTTATAGAGGTTCGAAGATGGGGTAATTCTTCTACTCATCTCTTCTCCAACTCCCTGGAGGAATCCACTAAGTATTGATCAATATACGAGTGGTTAATGAGTCACGATACAAGTCTTGATCACCACGGTGACTTGATCCTTTGGGACTCGATCGGGAGATGCTTAGTCACGCGGTGGCTTTTCGTTCGACTCGAACTTCTTCACACGGCAGTGCTTTGCTTTGCTACTACTGACCCACTTGCTCAAGCTCCTTGGATTTGATCACGAAGCCCTCCAAAAACATGAGACTGGGTTCGACCTTAAACCTTCCTACAATCCTTCGTGGAATGTAGACCCGCGGTCTTCAAATGTTTCCTCTTCAAGCTGATAGAAGTTGTCTTTCCTTCATAGGTGAGTGTTGGATTGATTTCCTTCGTAATGTAGGCTTGAGGATTGATCTTGAATGACTTGAGAATATTTTTGGTTACGATTCAAATGTTAGCTCGAATGTTTGTGGTTTCGATTTGTCAAGGTAACCTTTTCTTAAATAAACTCCTCGGCTTTTTATAGTGTTCTTTTGAAAATTTGCCCGTTGAAGAGATAGACTTATTTTCAAAAGACACTTGTGGTCGTTGGCTTGTCTTGTTGCGATCCTTGGAATTTATGTTTCCTCATATGAACGATTCTTGACTTTTCGAGTTTTGACGGTGCGGTGCTTCCCATTGGTTTATTCCTTTTGCATGCGGGGTGAGCACTTCAAGAAAGGTAGTATGGAGGTATTACTTGTTTAAGTAATTCTCTTGATTTACGTGCAACGGATCTCTTTGATTATCTCGACTTATTGCATTTTATTAATTTCCACAGGTGACTTGAGTCGACTTCCAATCGTGGATGCCTCTTCTGTCACTTCAACTTGAAGCATAGCTATCTTGAGTTGACTTGGTGATACTTCACTCAGTGCATCTGTTGCTCCTTGATCGAGTTCTGTCTTCTCTTCTTTGCCACACTCGGTTGTCTCACGGTAGTCTTTCTAGTCTCCGTTGTCTTCTTGCATGTTCGGGCATAGGCCGACTTAACTCTATTTCGACTAGCCCTATCTATTACAATCTTATTCTGCAAAAATAGGGTGCCAACTTTCTATTCTAAGTTTTACATGGCATTCGACAAAATCTAAAAATAATTTACCAACAATTCCTCCGGGAGTTGGAGAAGAGAGGATTAGAAGAATTACCCCATCTTGAACCTCTATAAAAATCAAGCTGTGTCATGTATTTTTAAACACATTTACATTTTTGCATATTTACATTATATCTGCTGATAAATTTATTTGCTATCAACTAATTTAATAACCAAGTGCTAAAATCAAGTGTTAAATGTTAAAACAAATCAAAGTCTTCCATGATAAAACCAACACAACCAAGTTAAGGATCGGGTTAAACGGTTGAGTTATTCTCATTTGCTCAATCGAGTCATTGAGTGGCTAACTCTGCTAAATAACCAACTTAGCTCTCCTCGAGGACACAATTGTTTGAGTTAACTCGTAATGTTTTAAAAGGACTAAATCTAGAAAAAGTTGGTAAGGTTTATTCAACCCCCTTCTAAACCTTACTCACAACCTTGGAACCTACAAGTAGTATAAGAGTAGGGTTGGTTCATTGAGCCTTCCACATGTGGTTACTAAACTAGATCTATCTTTTCAAAAAAGGTTTCAAGCACTTGTATTTTCAAAATCTTTCATTTTTAAGAAAAGTTATTATCATGGAAGCAAATTAAACACGCATTCTATGTTCCTTTGTTGAGGAATTTGATGGTGGAAAATTCGTATGCAGGCTCATCTATATGCTCTACACGATGAAACGTGGCTTGTGATAGAGGATGGGCCACTGCAAATATTGAAAGTGAACACGGCTGTAAGAAGAGCAGCTGCAGCTAAAGGAGAAGAAGTTGCTGCTGTAGAAGAGAGACCAGCCATGGTTGAAAAACCAAGGACTGAGTGGACAAATGATGATAGAAAGAGATACAACTTGGACAATGTGGCCAAGGACATACTCTACAAAATTTTGGACAAAGCAATGTTCAATAAAGTCAAATCCTGCAAAACGGCAAAAGAAATCTGGGATAAACTAACTTTAATTTGTGAAGGATTAGAGCAAATTAAAGAAAATAAATTATCATTCTTTGTTCAAAAATTTGAAAAATGTCAAAATGTTTGCGGGAGAATCTATGGATCATTTGGATCAAGTCAGCTGAGATCACAAATGAGCTTTCAAGTCTTTGGAAAGGAATACACACAAAAGGAGATGTGTATGAAGATCTTGAGAGCCTCAATTTGAATGGGAAATGAAGACTATGGCTCGAGGACATTCAATGGACTCTCAAAAATGTGATTGCTTCATTTACAAAGGCATCAAATCATTGATGATCTTATCATGAGTGAAAAAGAATGTGGAGATAAAAAGGCATAGGATTCAATTCCTTTGTGCCGCAGTCAAACTCAAGAGTGATTTTGGAAAAAGGATCTTCAAGCAATGAAGTATCACAAAAACCCAAAATGCCAAATGTAGCTGCTTCATCCTAAAGCATAATCACAAACAAAGCGGCCTTGGATACTGAAAAGGAAAAGGAAAATAGCCGATTGAGTATCTTGAAAGGACAAGCGAGAAGAAATCAGTAGGAGTTCCTCAAAGCAAACTCAATTAGAAAGTACTTTCTGTGAAGAACAAACAGAGCCAAAAACCCTAGAAGTTTCATCGAGGAGAAACACACATGTTGGGAATGGTAGAAACTACCCAGAAGCCAAGTGATTGGAACAAAGTGAAATATCAACAGAGACCAATGGAATACAAGCCCAAGTGGCAAAGACCTAAACCTCGGAGGTCATTTCAAAGGCAAAAGAGCTATTATCAACACATATATGCACCAGGCACTACACTCATAAATATCACAACTACCCCAAGAATGCGATTGCTAAAACACACACGAGGACATGCATCAAAAGAGGCAGGTTGTATGGCTAAAAAACCCTAAGCAATTTGTAAATGTGCACTTTATGATTATGGCAATGATAGATGGGAACCTCTTAGAGTCAAGTCCTTTGGCTATAGGTTGGTTGGATCATCTTATAGCACTAACCCCCTCGGGACCCAGGCAAGTATGGGTACCTAAAAACTAATTTCCTTGATTACGGGTTCAAGGAGCAGTGAGTGTAAGGAACCTGGTACATGGATAGTGGTTGTTCCAGGCGTATAATGAAAACAAGAAAAACATGTCAAGATTCAAGGAGGTTAGAGGTGCAAAAGTTATATTTGGAGGAATTGAAGCTCGAGGGGAAATCAAAGGCATATGATCCATCGAAAAATGGATTGGAAATCGCGGATGTTGCATATGTTGAAGGCCTCAACTTTAACTGTTAAGCATCGACTGACAACTTCTGTGACAAGGCTACAATGTTGGATTCAATATGGGAGTGTGCCATATCAAAGATCTTTGAATCAAATGAGATAGTGTTGCAAGGATCAAGAGGAGAAGAATATGTATGTGGTAGATTGGTCTCTTGCCACTCCAAGCCTTGTGCGGTAGCAAAAGTGGTAGAATCAAGTTGGTTGTGTACACGAAGTTGAGTCATCCCGAATTTCAAGACAATCAACAAGCTTGCAGAGTCATCTTGTGGAAGGATTGCGGACTTAATGTAGAAGAAGGAAAGTGTATGTGATGCATGCGAATCGGAAAACAAATCAAATCTTTATTCAAGGATAAGCCTGATCCTTCTTCAACAAGGATATTGCATACATTTGCATATGGATCTATTTGGTCTGTTGAACCAACCAACATAAGTGGAAAGAAATACACCTTAGTGGTGGTAGATGATTATTCAAGATATACATGGACAATCTTCATGTGCAAAAAGAAGAAACTTTGCGAAGTTACCTCGGTGATGAAAAGAGTTCAAAATGAAAAGAGCGAGCCGTTATAAAGGTAAGGTCGATAGAGGAAGGCTGAGTTTGTCAATGGGATAATTTTCGGTATTGTGTTGAAAATGGTATTGCTCATGAGTTATGCGACAAGAACTCCTGTGCCGAATGGAGTATTGAAAAGAAGACAAAACTCTCAAGGAAGCTATAAGGACCATGTTAGCTAAGCGGGGATTACCTAAGAGATTTTGAAATTTTGAAGCCATCAATGTGACATCTTATCTCAAAATAGATGCATGATAAATGGTGTAAGACTCACTATGAAGTCTGGAGCCGGGGAAAGCCAAATGTTGGGTATTTAAAAGATATTTGGATGTAAAAATAGCTTCATCACAACAATGGCAAAGATTATTTTGAAGGCTTTCGATGCTAAAGATGATGAAGGTATCTTTTTGGGATACTCGGTGAAACAAAAGCCTATAGAGTGCTGAACAAAGAGGACTATGGTCACGAAAGAAGTCTATCCATGTGGTTTTTTCATAAACAATGTGAATGGAGAAGGCGTTGAAGAGTTGGTGATATTAAGCAGATGGTAACTATCACGAAAGAAAGTCCTTATGTTGAAGGTAGAAATAAAGCAATCAGCAAGATAAAGATGAGATAGTTGAATCTCAAAGGCAATTTGGAAAATCTCACTAAATGAAAGATGAAAAGAGTTGTTCGAAACGAAGCTTAGCTACGAGGCAGTGAACCCAGTGACTTGCTCCAACTGATGTGAAATGGTGAGACCATCCACGAGTTAGTGTTGGAGATGTTAGAGATAGTGTAAGAACCAGATCGAGCACATCAAGAAGCAATGTTCACTTGTTTTATTTCCCAAATAGAGCGAAAGGTGTGTCTCAAGCATTGGATAACACATTGGATTCAAGTCATGCAAGAAAGAGTTTAATCGAGTTTGAAAGAACAAAGTATAGGAATTAGTGCGAGAGACCAACCCATCAAAAAATGTTATTGGCCAAAATGGGTCTTGGCTCAAGATGAATGAGGAAAGTCTGTGGTAGAAGCAAGCCCAGATTGGCCAAAAGGTATTGCAGAAGAGAATAGATTTTGATGAAATTGCTCTGTTGCAAGATTAAAACAATAAGGATGTTTCTTGCCTATATTGCTATAAAATTTCTTTGTGTACCAAATGGATGTGAAGAGTGCATTTAAATGGATTGCTTGAAGAAGAAGTATGTTGACAACCTCCAGGTTTTTAGCGAGAAAGTGTGGAGATAAGGTGTACATGCTCAAGAAAGCATTATATGGATTGAAACGAGGCACCAAGAACATGAGTACGATACATTGTCTCAATTTCCTAGCCCGAGTAAGATTTAGAAAGGCAAGTGGATAGAACACTCTTGCGTGAAGATGGAGAGAGTATCTTTACTTGTTCAAATATGTGGATGACATCATTTTGGATCCACAAATAAAGAAGCTATGTGATATGTTCTCAAACCTCATGCAAGGCAAATTTGAAATGAGCATGATGGGAGAGTGACCTTCTTCCTAGGACTTCAAGTCAAACAATTGAAGGATGGAACTTTCATAAGTCGAACAACCGATACACGGAGATTTAATGAAGAAATTTTGTATGGAAGAGTCATGTACGCAAAAATACCAATGCGGATGGCAAGGTTGTAGATCAAACCAGATATAACACTCATTGGATCATTGCTCTGCTAACAACTGTGGTGAGCGGAACATCACCTTTGCGGTAGGTGTATGTGCGAGATTTCAATACGCTGAGCCACATAAGCGCATCAAAGAGAATCTAAGATATTTGAAGGATGCCGAGGAGAGTTGGCTTATATATCAGGAAGGTGGATTCAAGCTTATTGGTTATTGAGACTACGACTATGTTGGATGCAAATTTGTGAGGAAAAGTACCTCTAGTACATGTCGAATGCTTGGAAATAAATTGTTTCTGGTTTAGCAAGAAGCAAAACTTCGAAATGGCCACTCGCGGCTGACGAGTACATAGTTGCGGGCAATTGTTGTGCCCAAGTCTTATGGATGAGACGATTTGAAGATTATGAGATTGAAGAAAAAGATATTCCCGATTATGTGTGATAACACAAGTCTTGTCACAAGATCACTCGGAATCATGTGTTTGCACTTTCGAGAAAAAGCACATTGATGTCGGATATCATTTTATAAGAGATCATGTTGAAAAGAAAAGACATCACTTTGAAATATCTCAAGCGATGATAAGCGAGTTAGCGACATATTCACCAAGCCACTATGTGAATCAAGATTTGAAGAGCTTAAGAATGAGGCTAGGGTTAATTGTGGTGAGTTGACACTCCCGAGAGAAGACTTCGATCAGTTGAAGAGATGAAAGAGGAGAAGATGAAAATTAGCAAAGGTTCACGAATCATAGAGTGAATCGCGATGTCGAGTTAGGGCCTTGGTGAGTCACTAATGAAAAGAAGAAGCGATTAGAAATCATGTTTGACATAAGATGACTCATTTATGAGCTAAGTGACCATGTGATCGTTTTAATGGCGAGATATTTTTAAGGATGACATTAGCGTAATAATGATGAGTGCGATAAAGAAGTACCGCGATAAGCATATGATTGGATATAAATGTTGCCGCATTAAATGCGAGGAATTAAATCGTT